>CAMOHE010051508.1:0-75753 GCA_946598075.1 Artocarpus hirsutus
CTTTGTACAAAAAAAACTTACAATTTCGGCTGAGATTAAGGAGTGTGGAGGCGGAGAGAGATGGCGGCGGCTGATTCGGAAGGGTCTGTGTTTATATTTGTAAAGTGTGTTTCTAAAATGTACTGTCTGAAAGCCGAGGGTGCGGGGTTATATATAAGCTACCACGACGGTTTTCTCTAGAAACCGTCGTGGTAGCTCCGAATTGTGCACCACTTTTTTACCTTGCCCTTGAAGATACCACGACGATTTTTACATAAAACCGTCGTGGTAGCCCAAAGCTTCCACGACGGTTTTTCAGAAAACCGTCGTGGTATCTTCCCGACTTTCCACAACGGTCTTCGTTTTCACGGGCGTAACTTGCTATGCATTTTTGCCTTTTACACGACGGTGTTTGTGAAAAGGTCGTGAAATAAAGGTCGTGTAATCAATATTTTCTTGTAGTGGTTGAGAATTAGATACTGAGTCTATAGGTCATGTACTATCACATCAAAATACTATGCATTTAATATATATATTATTTAATACATATAAGAGTTAAATATTATATAATGTATACAAGCCATATTCACCCATGAGTGAACATGGCATTAGATTCTCCTATGCAATTATAAAGGGGCAGGCCTAACATAAAGGCTCAGAAGGAAGGCCTGCAATGTGCAAAGCTGAGACGTTAAATCTTCAGCAAATTGTCTAATCAAATCACACTTAAAAGAAAAAAATAAAAAAAAAAAGATTGAAAAAATTAAAAAATAAAAAATAAACTTTTTTACCTATAAATAAACATAGAACATTCACAAAGATACTCATTCAATAAACTTCTAAAATCTTATGTATTGTCTTTTTTTTTAGTTTACGTAGAATTCTTCAGAAAGGAAAAAAATTGAAGCTATAATTTATTTCATTTGTTGTTCATTAATTTTGTATTGTTATAAGTTAATTTTATTGTGTAGTTATTTTATTTAATTTTTATGTTATGTTAATTTATTGTTATTTGTTATTGAAGCTGTGGCATCATCACATAGAGGGAGAGCCAACGTTTCACATTTGGTGATCAACAAAGAAGAACAATTTAATGATCCACTTGAAGAAATTGGAGCTGACTTACTATCTTAAGTTAATGACTCCTCCAAAGTCACTCGCAAGGGCAAAAGGAAAGTGCAACGAACTTTACTAGTTTGGAGTTACTTTGATCTAGTAAACGTACAAATGAGAATGGTGTAATAGAAGAGCATGCAATTTGCAAAGTGAGCAAACAAGACTACATAGGTAAATCCTCTTCTGGCACTGGTCGCTTAGAGAGCATCACAAAAAATGCGAAGCTAAGCATGGTGTAGGTGCTGTTGATTGTTGTCAACAAACACTTCAATTTAGCCCTGATGGTAGTGTTACCAATTGATCATATGACCAACAAAGAGCTAGAGAATGACACGCTAGATATTTGGCTAGTACTCAACAACCAATTAGTCTTGCTAATGATCCGGCCTTTGAGGAGTACATTCAAAATGCTTATAATCTACAATATAGGCATGTTTCAAGAACTATCACAAGAGCTAACACCATGAAAGTTTTTCATTCAATGAGGGAAAAGTTAATAACTGAATTTAGTTCATTCATTGCATCTGTTGCATGCACATCTGATTTATGGGAAGGTCGTACCAAAACTAGTTATATCTGTGTAACTATGCATTAGGTGGATATAGATTGGTCTTTTCAAAAAAGGTTAATTGCTTTTCGACCATGCTTTCTCCGCATGATGCCAAGGCCATTCATGATGTCATCATGGAAGTTTTTGATCTTTATGGCATTAAAAAAAAAGGTTTTGAGCATCACATTTGATAATGCATCTGCTAATACTGCTGCTATTAACCTTTTCAAAACAACTTTGAGACCGCAACATGGCGAAACACTTTTTCACCAAAGATGTGCCTGTCATATTATTAACTTGTGTGTTCAAGATGGCATGAAATTTTTTCAAGGCTATTTGAAAAATATTCGAATGGCCTTGGGTTACATAGCAAGTTCTGGCTCTCAAACTGAAGAGATTGCTAAACTTCACAAGAGAGCAAGCATGAAACCCAAAAAACTTCCAACTGACATAGGACACCAATGGAATTCAACATATTTGATGCTGAACGCATGCCTACCATACAAAGAGGTCACAACCATGTATTACAACTTGAGGAATCCAACTGAGCCGCTTTAAGAATTTGATTGGCAAATTGCTTCATACTTCTTCAATTTCTTAAAGGTTTTTTACAAAGCTACTCTCCAACTCTCAGATGTGTACTATCCCACCTCTCCTCATGCATTACATAAATTGTACGACATTGCTACAACCTTCGATATGCATAGAGATTTTGCCATGTTTAGGGAATCTGTTGAGCTCATGGAACAAAAATTCAAAAAATATTGGGAACATGTTCCACCTTTGTATTGCATAGCCGTTGTTTGGATCCAAGAGTTAAATTTGCTAGTGTTGAATATTTACTTAAGGTAGGGGAAAAATTAAGGATGAATTCTAACATCATAACAATTCAAAATATGCAAGCAAAAGTTAACAACATATTTACTGCATATAATGAAAAATATGGAGGCCAAACAGTATCCCCTACACCTTTAGCAAATACTACATCTATACCACATGGTTCTTCATGGGCAAGTATGATTAGCTATACTAGATTTGGTTTCGGTGCAGATCCACATCTTCAACACGCAATGAATTGGAAAACTATCTAGAAACAAATTTTGCGGCATTCATTTTCAATGATCAAGGTGGTGGTCATGATTTCAATAAGTTTGATCTTTTGTCATTTTGGAGATCACAGGCAAGAACTTTTCTTGTGCTCTCTAAAATGGCTCATGATATACTAACCATACCAGTGTCCACAGTTCCAAGTGAACAAGTATTTAGTTGTAGTGGTAGAGTACTTGATGAATGGCATGCATGCATGAGTGACGATATTTTGGAAGCAGTAATATGCATCAAAGATTGGGAGGATAATCGTAGAAAAAGCTAAGAAGTTCAAGATGATTGGGTTGATGACTTTGAAGATTTGGACATTTCTGATACTGCCACTAGGAGTAATACGTTGTAATTATGAACAATATTTTTTATGTTTTTTTTTTTTGCTTTTAGAAATTTTGTAAAATATCTTATGTATAATTATCCTGATTGTACTCTTTTTTCCTTACCAAGGTTTTGTTTAACTAGGTTTTCCTTGGAAAGGTTTTTAATGACACAATCATAAATAAAATATCCCTTTTTATATTTCTCTTGACTATTCAAAATTTTATATTTGTTAACTTGTTTAAAAATTCAAAAATAAAAATAAAAATTAAAAAATTAAAAATTGCATACTTAGATGGGCTAGCCCATTTAAACCCATGATCGGCCAAGATGGGCTGGCCAATTTAAGGCCCATGGCACGGCCCGACACAGCTCACGACATGGCCCATGTAAAATTGGCCTACGGGCTGAGCCGGACTGGACCAAGGTAATTTTAATATGGGCTAGCCCGGCTCGACCCATAAAATTTATGGGCCGGCCCGACTTGGCCTGCGGCCCTTATGGGCCTAAAGAGAATGGGCCGGCCCCGCCAGCCCGTTCTTGCATCACTACAATTACATCTTATGTAACTCTTGGATAAATATGGGATTTGATATCACATGTCCTGGCTAATTAAAATCCCATCTAATGCCCTAGGTCCAAAACCATTTTGATAACCTAATTAAGTCTAACCATTTCAAACATATGAATATGACTATTAGCCATCTTGTCTTACCTAGATGGCTTAACACACCCTGCTTTGGCAGAATCTATGTTTAGCAATCCAAGTCTTGACAAGTGTTGAATTATGGAAGGCATTTTAATGATTTAATATTAAGTGAGGGTTCTACTTTATTTTTATTTTATTGTTTATTATTATGTCGCATCACATACATAGCATCATATACAAAGCATCATATACATAGCATAATAATAACACAATAAGCATATCATAGCATGGCTCAAATCTAGATTGATCTTCGTAAGCCAATATAAAGGTTAATGGTCAATCCTAGATAATCTTCATCTCCATGGATTTCCTTAGATTGCCACGAACAGACTCCATCTTGAGCCTCCATCTTGAACCTTCATCTATCTTTGATCTTGGGCTTTGATTTTACATTGCAAATTACAATCCAAACTATTCTATTTGTACTAAATAAATAAATAAATTACAACAAATTGAAAAATGACACGCAAGCCATATTTAAAATCACAAACCTAAAATAAAATTAAATAAACCCTGCCAATCACATTGGTATAAAAGGGCCATGCTATGCACCATGCAATTCACACTAAAGACATAAACATTATAATATAATTTCATGAAAGTTAAATTTTTATTATGACCAAATTGATATAAGTAATGAATCAATTCGAGGTCAATGGGTAGCACCCCTGAAAGGTAAATGATTTACCTTACTTGTTTGAATGAGTTGCTGCCTAAATCCATTGATTTTAATTAATTTGATTACCTAATTTGTTCATAACAGAATTAATTAATCTCTGTTTAACACTTAAACAAATTCATGAAATTTATTGATCTGTTCTAAACCGATCATCCTTGTTTAACAATTAAACAGACCCTAGGATATATATTAATCTGTTCAAAACATATTATCATTGTTTAACATTTAAACAGTCCACCATCTTAATAAAACCGAAACCTGATTTATAGTATATCATTTAATCATCTTAAAACAGATTACTAGATTCTTGTTAAATTGTAATATTAATCAAATTAACAACAACAGGTTACAAGAAACAGTAAACGTATTAATCAAATTAACACGGTAAAAATGTTTAATCAAATAAAACCTTAAACACATTAATCTAATTAATGTATAAATTGTATCCATGCATATCACATATACATGAAACCATATAAAATCAGAGTACATACATTGACAAGGTATTGAATAGGTTTAGTATGCAAGATTCCAAGAGGGGATTCTTGCCAATGTCACATGGAATTAGTCTCAGCAAGACTTAGTGTCCAATGACATAGGATAAGCGAGACCGCATGAATAAGATTCCATATGCTTCTACCATTAAATCTATCATGTATGCAATGTTATGTACTCGACCTGATGTCTCATATGCCTTAAGCATAACCAGTAGATACCAATCAGATCCAGGCGAAAGTCATTAGACAGTAGTCAAGAATATCCTTAAATACTTGAGAAGAACTAAGGATGCATTCATACTGTATGGAGGAAAGGAAGATGAGCTTGTTGTAAGTGGTTACACAGATCTCAACTTTCAGTCCAACAAGGATGACTTTCAATGGCAGTCAGGCTATGTGTTCTATTTGACTGAAGGTGCAATGAGCTCGAGAAGTTCAAAGCAAGACATTGTTGCTGATTCTGCAACAGAAGCTGAGTATATAGCTACCTCAGAAGTAGTTAAGGAAGTAGTTTGGATCAAAAATTTTATTACTCGATTGGGTATTGTTCCTAGTATATCAGATCCAATAGACTTGTATTGTGATAATAACAAGGCCATAGCACAGGCTAAGGAACCTAGATCACATCAGCCATCTAAACACATACTCAGACATTATCATCTCATTCAAGAAATCATTGAGAGAGGAGACGTGAAGATATGCAGAGTACCTACAAATGACAAAGTTGCCGATCCACTCACTAAGCCTCTTCCACAACCTAAGCATGAGAGTCATTCTAGGTCAATGGGTATTCGATACAATATTAATTGGGCCTAGTGTAAATGGGAGATTGTTAGTGATGTACCCTAGGCCAATTATATAATGACCACATATTGACTTCATTACATTTGCATTTTATTAATAAAGAGGCATTTTCATTATTGTTTTTGATTCTAATTCCATGAATAGTTAATTCTACCTAAGGTCATCAAGTATGTGACTTGATAGTAAAACTCTTAGGTGAAAATTGAATTCTATTCTAAATTATCCCTAGTTGGTTATTATTATTAGGATAATAATGAATGAAGACTAGTATGAAGTTTGACTGATGATTATATTTTACTAATCATGTGTATGAGATACTAAGTCAAATCATAGATACATATTTGAGAAATGATATATTGGATCAACCCAATATGAGAATACTGCATGAATAATTGTCATAGGTGATTCTCATCACAATAATATTATCCTAGTCCTCTTACCTGAAATCACCATTGTTTCCTACATGACAAGTTCTATATTTTGACACATTCTAATATTATCTTGAATAGGATGATGGAATGGATTGTTGTTGGATATAGAGTAAATCATGTGAGGAATGTGAGTGATTAAGAAGGAATTTGTTCCTTATTTATTATGAGAAAGATATCTATGGGCCCCTCGATAAGTTAGACTGAAAAAAAATGTATGGCTATACTGGAAAGAATTGACAAGGGTTATCAATATTAGTCTACGTAAGATCGAGAAATAATATGATTGAGTAATATAAGGATGACATAAACCATGCCTTATGTTCAATCAAGGTATCTAGTGACAAAAGAACTTTAATACTTATTGTGGATTAGGTTATGTCAGATTATTGATATTCACATAACTTGGGTAATCATAATGTCTTGCTAGAGGCCGCTTATGATTTGTGGGTTAGAAACAAAATTTCAAGCCCATTATCAATGTTATGTGAACCTACAGGGTCGCACACTTAGAACAAACCAAAAACGAATTTTGGGGTTTATTGTGTCTAGGTTCAATGAACCTGATAATGTCTAGATTTGATGTATTAGATATGTCTAGGTTTATTAAATTTGACATTATCTAGATTCTATGAATCATATTTGAATTATAGTTTACCCTAGTTAAAATTTGACTGTATCTCGAAGTCAATATATATAGATATATATATATATCTGTTTTAGGGTTTCTAGCCAAATCAGATGAGAAAAGGCATTTTCTTATTCTAAAAAGTGAAAACATTAAAACCCTAAAATTAGAGAGAGTCATTTAACGCAAGGAAAGGGTGCTAGCACACCTATTCATTTTTTGTAGAGAGTTTGTTCATGTGGATACTTGTAGAGGGCGTTGCTCTAAGTAACAAGTCTAAACCCAATCCTGAATACGAAAAGCTCGAGTTAGGATGCCACTGGAGTGAACCCGCTCTCTTCCTTCCAAAAATCTTACCCCTTTTGTCATCCTAGTAAGATCCTATGACTTTCTTGTCAATCTAATTGAATTGCATGGATCCTAAGAGGGTTTTGTGGGAATTAATTTTGATTTTTTGCTGTTTATTTGAATCACAAAATCCAACAAAACCTAACAAATTCACACTAAACACATAAACATAATAATATAATTTCATTAAAGTTAAATTTTTATTATGGCCAAAACAATTTATGTGATGAATCAATTCGAGGTCAAAGGGCAGCGCCCCTTGCATGGTCCCAATGGCAGCGGCCATTGGCAGGGTCCAAGGGGTAGCGCCCCTGGCAGAGGTCTTTGTTTGAATGAATTGTTGCCTAAATCCATTAATTTTAATTAATCAGATTACCTAATCTGTTCATAATAGAATTAATTAATCTCTGTTTAACACTTAAAACAGATTCATGAAATTTATTAATCTATTCTAAGCCCATCATCCTTGTTTAACAATTAAACAGACCCTGTGATATATATTAATCTATTCAAAACAGATTATTACTATTTAGCATTTAAACAGTCTGCCACCTTAATAAAATCAAAACCAGATTTATAGTATATCGTTTAATTATCTTGAAAAAGATTACTAGATTATTATTAAATTGTAATATTAATCAAATTAACAACAACAGGTTACACGAAACAGTACACGTGTTACTCAAATTAACACGGTAAAAACATTTAATCAAGTAAAACCTCAAACACATTAATCTAATTAATGAATAGATCGTATCCATGCATATCACATATACACAGAACCATATAAATCAATTTAATCAAATTAGCAAGTTGCTCTAATATCACTGTTGGGTTTTGTTGGATTTTGTGATTAAAATAAGTAGTGAAAAATCAAAATTAATTCCCACAAAGCCCTCCAGGATCCATGCAATTTAATTAGATTGATAAGAAAGTCGTAGAATCTTACCAAGATGACAAAAGAGGCAAGATTGCTTGAAGGAAGAGAGCGAGTTCACTCCGGTAACACCCTAACTCAAGCTTTTTGTATTCAGGATTGGATTCAGACGTTGTTACTTACAGCAACACCCTCTGTAGGTATACACATGAACAAACTCTATCAAAAATGAATTGTTGTGGTAGCAGCCTCTCCTTGTATTAAATGACTCTTTCTAATTTTAGGGTTTTAATGTTTTTTGTCTTTTAGAATAAGAGAATGTTTTTTGTCTTTTAGAATAAGAGAACACCTTTTCTCTTCTAATTCGGCTAGAAACCCTAAAACAGATATATATATATATATATATTGACTTCGAGAAAGAGTCAGATTGTAACTAAGGTAAACTGTAATTCAATAATGATTTATAGAATCTAGACAATGTTGGATTTACTGAACCCAGACATATCTAGTACATCAAATCTAGACATTATCAGGTTCATTGAACCTAGACACAGTAAACCCAAAATTTATTTTTGGTCTATTCTAAGTGTACGACCTTGTAGGTTCACATAATGTTGGTAGTGGGCTTGAAATTCTATTTTTGGCCCACAAATCATAAGCGGCCTCCAGCAAGACATTATGATTACCTAAGTTATGAGAATGTCAATAATTTGACATAACCTAATATACAATAAGTATTAAAATCCTTTTGTTACTAGATACCTTGATTGAACATAAGGCATGGTTTATGTCATCCTTATACCATTCAATCATATTGTTTCTCGATCTTAAGTAGACTGATATTGATAACCCTTATCAATTCATTCTAGTATGGCCATACAATTTTCTTTAGTCTAACTTATTGAGCGGCCCATAGATATCTTTCTCATAATAAATGAGGGACAAATTCCTTCTTAATCACTCACATTTCTCACATGATTTAATCTATATCCAACAACAATCCATTCCATCATCCTGTTAAAGATAACATTAGAATGTGTCAAAATATAGAACTTGTCATGTAGGAAACAATGGTGATTTCAAGTCAGAGGACTAGGATAATACTATTGTGATGAGAATCACTTATGACAATTATCCATGTAGTATTCTCATAGCGAGTCGATCCAATACATCATTTCTTAAATATGTATCTATGAGTTGACTTAGTATCTCATACACACGATTAGTAAAACATAATCATCAGTCAAACTTTATACTAGTCCTCATTCATTATTATCCTAGTAATAATTACTGACTAGGGATAATTTAGAATTGAATTCAATTTTCACCTAAGAGTTTTACTATCAAGTGACAAACTTGATGACCTTAGGCAGAATTAACTATTCATGGAATTAGAACAAAACAATAATGAAAATGCCTCTTTATTAATAAAATGCAAATGTAACGAAGTCAAAATGTGGTCATTATATAATTGGCCTAGAGCACATGACTAACAATCTCCCACTTGCATTAGGCCTCATCAATATTGTATCTAACACCCATTGGCCTTGTATGATTCTCATGCTTAGGTTGTGGTCATTACATAATTGGCCTAGGGCACATTACTAATTTATCTTAGCATCATTAGTTAGTGTAGCGATAGCCTTAACCTATTTGGATACATAATCAACCACAAACAAGATGTATGATTGACCATAAGATGGAGGGAATGGTCCTATGAAATCAATCTCGCAAACATAAAAAATCTCAGCTTCCAAGATATTAGTCAATGGTAACTCATGTCTTCTTAAGATGTTACCAACATGTTGACAATTATCACAACTTCATCAAAGCAAAACAATCTAGGAAAAGAATAGGCCAATAAAAACTGGTACCTTAGCTACCATTCATGTTACTTCGAAATGACCTTCACAAGGTGGAGCGGGATAATGGTGAAGGAAAGCTTGGGCTTCTTCCTTAGGAATACATCTTCAAATGATTTGGTTTGGACATTTCTCGAACAACAATGGATCATCCCATAAATAAGACTTCACATCATGTAGGAACTTCTTCTTTTGAAGAAAAGAAAGATCCAAAGGTGACATTGCACAAGCTAGATAGTTGACAAAATCGACATACCATGAAGATTGACATCCACCTCGGCCACATGCTCATCTAGAAATTCCTCTTGAATGACTTTAGCAACCTTTTTCTCCTCAAGTTCTAGCTAGGGCAAATGGTCCACAACAACATTTTCACTACCCCTCTTGTTACAAATCTCAAGATCAAACTCTTACAATAAGATAATCCAACAAATCAACCAAGGTTTTGAATATATTTTTGCAAACAAGTAATGGATTGCCACATGATTGATGTAAATAATCAATTTTGACCTAATGAGGTAGGACCAAAACTTGTCAAACGCAAACACCACTACCAATATTTCCTTGTCGGTTGTCATATAGTTTTGTTGAGCATCATCAAGAGTTCGGCTCGCATAATAAATTGCCTGAAAGATCTTGTCCCACCATTGGCTAAGAATTGCTCTAACCTCATAGTTGTTTGCATAAGACATAAGCTCAAATGGTTCATTCCAATTGGGAACCACCATGATCGGTGCCAAAATCAACCTCTCTTTAATCTCATTGAAAGACTTTTAGCAAGATTCATCAAACACAAATAGAGCATCTATCTTAAGAAGATTGCATAAAGGCTTCATGATCTTAGACAAGTCCTTAATAAATCTTCAATAAAAACTAGCATGATCGAGAAAACTCCAAATACTCTTCACATTCTTTAGTGCCAGAAGCTTCTCAATTGCCATAATCTTCTTACGATCAACTTCTATCCCCTTTAAAGATACCCGATGACCATGGACAAATCCCTCTTGAACCATAAAATGGTATTTTGCCTAATAGCTCTTCAAAACAAGATAAAGATTGTGCAAACAATGATCAAAGGAGGAGTAAAATTTTGAGAAGTTGTCCATGAAGATCTCCATTATATCTTCCACCATGTTAGAAAAGATTGCCCTTATTCACTGTTGAAACATTGTAAGTGCATTACAGAAACCAAATGGCATCATTTAGAAAGCAAAGGTACCATAAAGGCAAGTGACGTTTTCTCTTGGTCTTCAAGGGCTATGGCAATTTGGTTGTATCCCAAATAACCATCAAGAAAACAATAGTATTGATGTCCGACCAACTAGTCAAGCATTTGGTCAACGAAAGGGAAAGGAAAATATCCTTTCTTGTGGCCTTGTTGAGCTTGCAGTAGTCAATACAAACTCGCCAATTGGTGACTGTCTGGATGGAAATGAGCTTGTTGTTTTCACCTTTCACCATTATCATCCCTCCTTTCTTCGGCACCACTTGAACTGGACTAACCTAAGAGCTATCGAAGATGGCATAAATGATTTTGGCATTGAGTAGCTTTAAGACTTCACCCTGCACCACCTTTTTCATTGTCAAATTCAATATTCTTTGATGCACTATAAAGGGCTTATAGGAACCCTCCATTAGAATTTTATGCATACAAAGAGTCAGGCTTATACCCTTGATATTGGAGATGGACCATCCTATGGCGAATTATGCTTCTTCAAAACACTAAGTATTTTCTCTTCCTTTTGATTGCTAAAAGATGCCAAAATGATAAGCAAAAAAGTAGAATCTTCCTCCGAGAAAGCATAACAAAGAAGATCGAGCAATTGTTTCAAGACCAACACATTTTGTAAAGAACTAGATGCTTCCTCAGAAACTTTATAATATTCAAGAATAGATTTTGGTCTAAGAACATCCATATGGCCACTAGAATTGGTCTCACTAGGTAAAGACTCAAGAGCAAGTACACAATCCACATGGCCTTCATTCACCTCATAACAAGCGTCACTGAATTTCATAGTAAGAAGTCTATCATCCTAAAAAGTAGAATTCACAAGACAGCATTCCAAAGGGATCACTACAGAAAACCTCATGCACAATATTTTGAAAATCATCAACACATCAATTCAATTACAAGAATATACCTCCTCTGAATATTGCATAGTGCAGAAGATATTGAACTTTACTTCCTCATCATTCACTCAAAGTGTCAAGTTTCTACTATGAATGTAATAAGAGCCCTCCTAGTAGCTAGAATTGATCGACCAAGAATGATTATGATCTCTCGATCCTCCTCCATGTCAAGAAAAACAAAGTCCACTAGAAAGATAAACTTGTTCACCTTTACTAGGACATCCTTTATGACTCCCCTTAGATAAGTAAGAGATTGGTCTACCAATTGCAAGGAAATGGTGGTGGCTTTACCTCTCCAAGCCCCAATTTCCAGACATGGTCAAAGGCATGAGGTTAATGCTAGCGCTGAGGTCACATAAGCTTTCTCGAAAGTAGAACTCCTAATTATGCTTGGAATGGTATAGCTCCTAAGATCTTTCAACTTTTGTGGAAGCTTTTGTTGAATAATAGCACTATATTCCTCCATCTTCATGGTCTCATAATTCTCTAATTTTCACTTCTTAGCCATCACTTCCTTCATGAACTTTGCATACTGAGCATTTGTTCCAAAGCATCCACAAAGGGGATGTTTATGTGAATCTTCTTGATGATGCATAGAACTTCTTGAATTGAGCATCTAACTTGTTCTTTTGGAACCATTGAGGGAATGGCTACGACGGAGCAATAATCAAAGGATTTTCTAGAAAAGAAATTGAGCTAGGCTTGGAAGCCACCTTTGGTTGTTTCACTATAACTTCATCTTCCTTAGGCTTTACTTTCAGAGGCTTGGTTTCTTCAAGAGCCTTTCAATTCCTTAATGTGATGACATTGCAATGGTCCTTAGGATTCTTTTCTGTATTACTAGGAAATTTCCCCAAAAGATTGCTCCTTACTAGCATTTGTGAGTTACCTAACTTGAACTTTGATGTTCGTCATGGATGCTCCCAAGTTACTGCAATGAGTCTTAATGATATCAAGCCTCGCTTCATCGTTGTTAAATCTCCCCCTTGTCTCTACAATAAAGGTGCTCAAAATATCTTTCAATAAATGTTTCTTCTTAGCTATAGGTTGATTGAATCTCAGTGGTGGTGGTTGCAAAACATTTCTTATGTTACTATAATAGAAGCTTTTATGGTTGCGAAGTCCCGGATGATAATGTGTAGATAAATTGTTGGCTTAGTAGTTGAATTTTGGTTATTCATATATTGAACTTGCTCTTAAGCCATCGAAAAATCTTTGCTTGATGAAGCTTCTCTAGTATTCAAGGCTGAGATTTGGTTGGTTAAAGCTAAGACTTGAATTGAAAGAGCAACTAATAGATCAACTTCATGAACACCCATAGTTGTCTTCAAGATTGACCTCTTATTTGGCTATTGATAGTTGTTGGAGGCCATTTCCTCCAAAAGAAGTTGAGCTTCCTCCCAGGTTTTGGACAACAAAGTACCACTAGTTACCCCGTCAACAATAATCCTAGTTTTCCCATTCAATCTATAGTAAAGCAATTGGATTTGGAGCCAATCTTGGTATCCATGTTCTGGACACTTCCGAATAAGATCCTTGAATTGCTCCCATGCTTCATAAAGAGGCTCGAAGTCCAATTGCTAAAATTGTGCGAGCTTACCCCACAATTGATAAGTCTTTAATGGAGGAAAGAATTTTGTGAGAAACTTATGTGCCAAACTCTCCCAAGTGGCCACACTACTCGGTTGCAATGATTGGAGCCAACCTTGTGCCTTGCCACTAAGAAAAAAGGGAAGCGAGCATAATTGAATAACATCTTTCGATACACCATTAAGCTTGATGGTGTCACAAATCTCTAAGAACATAGAAAGATATACATTCAGGTGTTCATGTGACAAGCCCCAATATTGATTTTGTTCCACCATGCTAATAAGTGCTGACTTCAACTCAAAGTTGTTAACATGAATTGCTTGATGCCTACATCGTCTAAAATGTTTCTTTAAATGTGGAAGTATATAGTACAAAAAGGTTATCATATCCACAGGGAGGTTGGTTTCTGAAAGATTGAAATTTTTTGATTTAAAATGGAAAGGGATTTTTCAAAATAAAAATTAAAAGAAAACAAAATTTTTTGAAAATTCAAAAGTAAGATTTTAAAAAATGAAATTAAAATGGTGAAGCTTTAAGAATCCCTTATATGTTTCATAACTGATTGTAACACCTGTGAATTTTAAAGTGAGATTTATTATGTTAAGTTTAATTATTAAATGTGCCAAGTCTGATTTAAATCTTAATTTCAGTTATTTAAAAATTTTGTAGCATATATTATATTTAAAAATTTGATTTTTGGTTTTAAAATTCTAAATGATATTTTTACACCATACTTTTCCATATTTACAAAAATGCCATTCAAGCCCCTCTCTTTAATTTTCCATTTTCTATCCTATTTCCTTTCTTTCTCCCATGCCACTCTCCCTTTCTCTTTCTTTCTTTCCCTTTTCTTTCCTTCTTCCCTCTCATTTTCTCTTTGCAACTCAAGCTACCATTTTGGAGCAAGGAGCTAAAAGCTTGAGATTGAAACTTCCTCTTGCTCCAAAGCATCTTTTTGAGGTTAGCTCTTTCTTTCTTTTTTTTCAAAACTTCAAGCTTTATTTTAAAATTTTCAATTTTCCTTGGTTGTTGAAATCTAAGCTCCTTTGAGCTCAAATAATGTTTAATTTGAGTTATAGAATTTGTTTTATAGCAAATCTTAGCTTAATTTGAGCTAGAATCAATTTAACCAAGTTTTGACACTTTTCTTTGATTTTCAAATCGTGGGTGAAATTATGTTCAAATTTAGGGATTTTGTTCCTAAAAGGTTTAGAGTTGTTTCCTTGTGATTTCTACATGTCTTTTGGGTTTTAATTGCGGAAAAATAGGTTTAAAATGAGATTTGAGCTTGCAGAAGGCAAGGTTCGAAATATGGGATTTTTTAAATTTTGATAGTTCAGTAGGCCGAACTTAACCTTTGGTAGGCCACATTCAAGTGTTTGGTAGGCTAGACTTAGATGGCCAGTAGGTCGAATATCTGTAGTTTGGTAGACCAAACCTGAATGTTCGACAAGCTGACAAGACCACAAAGTGGTTTTCTTTTCTCCTAGTTTTAATGTTTAATGATCTAGAAAAGTTTTAAAAGGATTATGATTTTGTGTTATAATTATTTTGAGTCAAAAAGCCACATTGATAATTAAATTAACATAATGATATTTGTTGAGCATAATTCCTGACTTTAAATGCAATTTTTAAGGTTTTGAAAGTTGATGGAGCTTACATTAAATTTTGTTAGAGCTAAAGGTATTGAATTTCAAAATGAGGTAGGATATTTTCTATCCCTTCTTTGGCAGCCCCTTTGATAGATTATTTTGGCCAAAGTTCAATTCTTAAATGGTTTTGAGAATGATTTCTATCTTTAATCTTGAAGTTATTATAATTTGATATTTTTTTCAATTTTCAAAACCCTTACGGTGGTGTTTTATTAAGTTTCTTATGAGTAAGTATTTATTGATTTGGTAAAGATCTTGCGATCCAATTATTTTCAATAAGCATGATTTGTGAATGATTCTTTTCTCTATAACTATGAGTTTTGAAATATATGTTTTTAGCTGATTATCCTACTGAGCCTTTCGTTTATTTTTTACTGTTTTTAAAACTTTTCCCCCCAGGTTTGAAGAAGAAGGAGCATGAGTAGAAATGGTATTTTTCTCTGAAACTATTGTATGACACATGTACTATTTGACTTGTCTCGATGTAATCTATGTTAGTTACATAGCATAATTTATTTTAAAGATGACGACTTTTAGTAGTCTTGCATTATTATTATTATTATTTGCAATTTAATTACCTACCCACCTTTTTCAAAAGCGTCTACATGATCGTAATTCCCGATGAGATTTTGGCTAAAAAATTTAATTTACATTCATTTAACTTTATGTTTATTTACTCTGTTTAATTAATCTTATTTAATTTAACAATCCTCCTCCTTTTTACGGGTCATGACACTAATAGAATTTTAAATCTAAGTAATAATTGTTGGAAAACTAGTATGTAATGGAATTTAAAAAATTTAGAATCAGAGTCTTTTCCAAAACATATGTTAGCATGCTATATGCATAAATTATCCAAATTTTACTAACATTTATATGCCGAAAAGCTCATGCTATTTGTGAAGAAAAGAATATTTTCGAAGAGCCTCAGCCAACTAGTTGCTATTCTCTATCCATGATTGAAGTGTGTATGGGCACATGTTATTCAGCTCTTCCCTGGTGACTCTCTTTCTAACCAATCGAGAAGGCCTAAAGCAAAGATTCATGATTATGAACAAAAGCTCTTAGGGAGTTTCAGAGTATCTAACACTCTCTTAACTTCTCAACTAATCTAAATAATTCAGAAAACTTACTCTCTATTTATAAAGGTCGAACCCAAGGTTGGTCATTATTAGATAAGGGCTCAAAAATTTGAATCTAGATCAACTTTTAATAAACTTGCATAAAAAATGCGTGCTCAAATTATTCTTAGATTGGTAGGCAGAACTAACAGATCGACCTGCCAAACTTGCTCCATCGGTAGGCTGAACTAACTGATCTGTCTGCTGAACTTCTGATAATACAATCTTTGAGAATCTTTTATTTCTCACCCTAAATTCTTTAGATAGAGCCTTAGTTTTAATTCAGATAACCTTATAGAGAAGTTATCTTATTAAAATAGTCATATCTTGATAATCTCTAGGAAAATAATATTCCCGATAATTCAACAAGTTTATCTTGAATTAATTTATAATAAATAAATTAAACCAATAAATAGACATTAATTATCTAATCCTATCAAATTTCATACAATCTAATAATTTCACATAAATCATCAATTTATTAGAAAAGCATGCCGTATCGTTACAGGATTCATTATGAGCTAGCAAAGGGGACCTGATAGACCTATATAGTTTAAGTTTTGAGATTTATAAAATATTATATCCCATATATACATTTTATAATTATCAACTCCAACGTTACTCCATTAAAAGCTTAGAGCAACACTTTCGAACTATATAAAATTACAAAGCCCAAATTAGTTAAGTGTCCATGATATATCATAATGTGTCATATTCCCAGAGGATATTCATAATCAGCTTAAGGATAAATTCTATCTTACTTTCTTGATTATTTTTATCTTACAATCTGTTACCTCACCATTGGAAAACTTACGATCTAAGGATGGTATATCATTTGGTTACACCCATGCATCCAAATGGTTGAGCACTTCAGTTTTCTAATTATAAGATAATGCATATACGAGAATATCATTGACTCCACCAATGGAGCTATGGATTCTATATCTATGAATAATAGGTCAATGTTATCAAGAGTCATGTCTCCAACAAATTGGTATGCTCACCATCTCAAAGTCAGGATGTCACCCTTTATCAAAAGGCATAAGTCAAAATAACAGGCCTATTAGTCATTTTAGGATTGAGATAAAGCACATATCATTGTCTAAAGTGATATAATTTGCACAAATGGAATTATTAATCCAAATCAATTCTACTTTATGTTCTAATGTACCAATGTCTCTACTCGCAGAGTCCATTAATCATGTCTTCCATCACCTTTAGGATGATAGACTTCCCTATAATCTATCCATCATATGCTTGATTCTTAAAGGTTTAGACTAACAGTCTCAAACTTTTGTTTGCTTATCATATATTCAACAAATATGAAAATAAAGAGGACAACGTTTGGTGTATAAATAAATTCTTTATTGATAAATTGTCTCCAAAGGCATATTACAACATTTTACTCCTTAGGGCATATATGTCTAACAATCTCCCACTTGCACTAAGTGAGTAACTATGACATATTATGTATCCCCATAGCTTTTACATGCCTCTCAAAAACCCTCACAATTAGTGTCTTCGTGAATGGATCAACTAAATTGTCCTCAGATGCAATTTTGCATATAGCAACATGCCCGTCCTCAATGAAGTCCTTTATCACATGATACTTCTGATGAATATGCTTACTCTTCTTGTGAAATCTTGGTTCCTTAGCATTAGCTATTGCTGCAGTGTTATCACAATATAGCCATACCGTCTTTTTCATGCCAGGAACTTCCTCAAGATCCCTAAGGAACTTACGATGTGACACTACTTCTTTTAAAGCATCACTAGCTGCCACATACTCGGCTTCCATTGTTGAATCTGAAATGTAATCTTGCTTGACACTTCTCGAAATAATGGCACTACCGCCTAAAGTAAGCACAAAACCTGAAGTCGATCTCCTCGAATCCAAACAGGATTGAAAACTCCAATTAGTATATCCTAGAGGTGTTAAATCCTCACCTAAATATTCAAGCATATACCCTTAAGTCCTTTTCAAGTACCTGAAAACGTGCTGAACTACAACCCAATGGTTTGGTCTCAGATCCAATTGAAATTGACTTACTATCCTGACCACATAACTAAGCATAGGGCACCTTATTCATGTATTCTCTTTCCTCATCGTACTTTGACGAGTCTTTCTTGGAAAGAGTAATTCCAGACCTAGACGATTGCCCACCTTTCTTGGAATCCTGCATTTGAGAGTTTTATCTATGTAGCTTGCATGGAACAAAGCTATCATTCTACTTTTCCTATTCCAAAAGATCTAGATACCGAGTACATAATTAGCTTCACCCAAGTCTTTTATGTCAAACTGCTTGGTCAACCATAATTTGACCGATGACAATGCCATAACGTCATTGTCAATTTGTAAAATATCATCTACATAGAGCAGTTAGGAAACCACCTTCCCATCCTTAATGTGTTTGAAAACAAATGGTTCGTCCACATTGTGTTCAAACCTATAAGTCTTGATCACTTGATCAAATCTTATGTTCCATGAACGAGAAGCCTACTTGAGTCCATAAATTAACTTTAGCAGCTTACAAATGTTACCCTCCTGACCCTTAGCCTTGAACTCATCTGTCTGTGCCATATATATGGACTCATCAAAGTATCCATTCAAAAAGGCCATCTTGACATCCATCTACCAAATCTTATAATTGAGAGTTGCAGCTATGGACAAGAGAATACGGATGGACTTGAGCATGGCTACAGGCGAAAAGCATTCCTCGTAATCGATTCTTTCCTTTTGCATATGTCCCTTAGTTGCTAGTCTAGCCTTATAGGTTTTGACTTTTCCAATTTGCTCCTCTCTTTCTCTTATAGATCCACTTATATCCTATGGGTTTTATCCTTTCGGGAAGATCCATAAGTTCCCAGGCCAAATTAGTCTTCGCAGACTTTATCTCAGTGTTCATGGCTCTATCTAGAGTTTTAAATCAACATCCTCCATAGGCTCTTCCTAAGTGCATAAATCCCTATTATGTTCATCTAGTTCAGCCGAAAAGGCCGCACCATTGAACATATACCTTTTGAGTTGATGCCCGATCCTCCCATTACGCCGAAGGCCCTTAGGTTGTTGTTCAGTTTGTTTTTCTACATTGATTGGATTGGTTTCCATCAAAACCCCTAGAGTGATCAAATCATTCCCCAATTCCTCGAGTACCACTTTACTTCGAGGCTTAAAGTCATTCATGTAACTTTCCCCAAGGAAAGTTACATTTGTTAAAACCACGACTTTACTTTCCTTTGGGTTATAAAAATAACCCCCTTTAGTCCCTTTTTGATATCCTACAAACACACAAACTTCCAAATGTGCCTTCAACTTATTCGTTTCCTTCTATAGGACATGAGCGAGACATCCCTATATGCAACTATGGCTTAAGGATTTTTTTTGTAACACCCTCGAATTTTAAAGTGAAATTTATTTTGTTAAGTTTAATTATTAAGTATGCCAAGTGTGAATTTAATGTTAATTTTGGTCATTTAAGATTTTATTTTATCTGTTACATTTAAAAATTTAATTCTTGATTTTTAAAAATATCAAATGACATTTTTACCCCATATTTTCCCCATATTTACAAATATGCTATTGGACCATTTTATTTCTCTCATTTTTCTCTTTCTTTCCCATTTTTCTTTTCTTTCCTTTTTCTTTCTCGTTTTCTCTCAGTTCTCTTTCTCTCTCCTGTCTCTCTCTCTCTTCTTTGCAAAATTTCATTCCCAAGCTCTAAACCCGTTGATTTGAAGCTAAGAGACGAAAATTCAAACCAAAATCCTCTTAAAAAACATTGATTTGAGGTTAGCTCTTTTTTTCTCTAAAATTTTGATTTTTGTTTTGAATTTTTACACATTTTGCAATCCAAACTTTGATGAGCTTAAACAATGTTTAATCTAAATTTGTAGTACTTGTTTTACAATGAATGTAAGCTTTATTTGAGCTAAAATCGAATTAAACAAGTTTTGACCTTTTTTTTAGATTTTCAAATCATAGGTGAAATTGAGTTTAAATTTGGGGAAAATGATTTAAATTTAGTCTACTATGATTTTCTATGTTTTCTATGCGATTTTCATGCTCTGGGATTGAGAAAATAGGTTTAAAATTGGATTTTTGAGCTTGGGGATGACAAGACTCGAAGTCTTAGGTCCCTATATTTTGTCAGTTTGGCAGTCTGAACTTGATCTTTAGCATGCCAAATTCAAGAAGTTCAATAGGCTGTATTCATATCTTCAACAGGTCAAACTATAGCAGCTCGGTAGGCTAGTCTGGATGTTTGGTAGGTCAAACTGTGCAGACTTGGCAGGCCAGACTAGGATACTCGACAGGCCAACTTGAACTTTAAAAATTGTATGTTTCTTCCTGTTTTCAATGTTTAACGATTCTAAAATGTTTCAAAAAGGATTATGATTTTGAGTTATGATTATTTTGAGTAAAAAAGGCACACTGATAATTAAATTAACATAATGATATTTGTTAAAAGTAATTTTTGATTTTAAATGTAGTTTTTAAGCTCTTGAATGTTGATTGGAGCTTACATTGAATTTTGTTGGAGCTTGTGGTATTGGATTTGAATGAGGTAGGATACTTTCTATCCTTTTCTTTGGCAGCCCCTTTTAAATTGTTTTGGCCAAATGCTTGATTTTTAAATGACTATTGGAAATGATATCTGTCTTTGATCTTAAAAAGTTATATTTTGATAGCCTTTTGGATTTTGAAAACCCGTACAGTGATTTTTTACCCAATTTCTTACAAGTAAGTATCTATTGATTTTGACAATGATTTTGAGATTCGTTCAAGTAAGTATGATTTATGGATAATGTTTTCAATTGTGATTTGTTATTTTTAAATAACTTGTTTTTAACTAAATATCTTACTGAGCCTTTGGTTCACGTTTTCCATTTTTGTTTAAATCCCCCTTCCAAGTTTAAAGAGGAAGGAAGGTCTGAGGGTTAAAACCTGGCCCTATCTATAAAAATGGTATTTTCTATGAAACTGTGGTATGATACATGTATTGTACGACTTGTTCCAATCCGATGTTGATGTCGTGTCGTCTTTGTGAGATTCTGTATTTTTAATTTATTTTAGAGACAATAATTTACGATGATTTCTAGTTATCTTATATTATTCTTGATATTTGTCTTTTATTTTCCTACCCACCTTCATTGGCATCCACGTGATGGTGAATGATAATAAGATCTCGGCTATCCACCTTTGTGGCATTCACATGACGGTGACCGCCGACGATATTTATTTACTTTATACTATATACTTATTTATATTTTCTTTATTTACCTTATTTTTATCTTCTTTACCCAAAACTTATTGACCCCCTCCTCGAGACATCACAAAATGGTATCAGACACAGGTGTCAGATCTTTCGAGAATTGGACTAGTGAGATTTTCACTGTCTTGTCTTTATTTTTCAAGTTTTATGTTAGGATAGTTGTCGTTACAGTTACGTTTGAGTACACAATGTTATTTATGCCTTAAACTCTACATATTTTAAAAAAAATTTGAGGACAAACTTTCTTTTAAGGAGGGTGGACTGTAATACCTATGAATTTTAAAGTGAAATTTATTATGTTAAGTTTAATTATTAAGTGTGCCAAGGGTGAATTTAATGTTAATTTTGGTCATTTAAGATTTTATTTCATCTATTACATTTAAAAATTTGATTCTTGATTTTTAAAAATATCAAATGACATTTTTTCCTCACATTTTTCCCATATTTATGAAAATGCCCTTGGACACTTTTATTTCTCTCATTTTTCTCTCTCTTTCCCATTTTTCTTTTTTTTCCTTCTTCTTTCATATTTTCTCCTAGCTTTCTCTCTCTCTGTGTAAATCTCTAACTCTTTTCTTTTCAAAATTTAATTCCCAAGCTTTAAACCCATTGATTTGAAGCCAAGCAATGGAGATTCAAGCCAAAAATCTTCTTCAAAAACGTTGATTTGAGGTTAGCCCTTTTCTCTCCAAAATTTTGATTTTTGTTTTGAATTTGTATGCATTTTGCAATCCAAACTTTGATGAGCTTAAATAATATTTAATCTAAGTTTGTAGTACTTGTTTTACAATAAATCTAAGCTTTATTTGAGCTAAAATCAATTTAAGCAAGTTTTGGCATTTTTCTTAGATTTTCAAATCAAAGGTGAATTGAGTTTAAATTTGAGGAAAATGATTTAAATTTGTTCTACTATAATATTATATGCTTTTTATGTGATTTTCATGCTATAGCATTAAGAAAACAGGTTTAAAATTAGATTTTTGAACTTGGGGAGGTTGAGACTTGAAGTCTCAAGTCCCCAAATTTTGCTAGTTCGTAGGCCGAACTTGATCTTCGGTAGGCTAGATTCAAGAAGTTTGGCAGGCTAGATTCATATCTTCGGCAGGCCAAACTGAAGCTCGATAGGTCAGTTCGGATGTTCATTAGGCCAAACTGTGTAGGTTTTGTAGGCAAGACCAGGATGTTCGACAAGCCAACTATGAACTTTGAAAATTGTATTTTTGTTTCAGTTTTTAATATTTAATGATTCTGAAATGTTTCAAAAAGGATTATGATTTAGAGTTATGATTATTTTGAGTCAAAAGGTACATTGATAATTAAATTAACATAATGATATTTGTTGAAAGTAATTTCTAATTTTAAATGTAGTTTTGAAGCTCTTGAATGTTGATTGGAGCTTACGTTAAATTTTGTTGGAGCTTACGGTATTGAATTTGAATAAGGTCGGATATTTTCTATCCTTTTCTTTGACAACCCCTTTCAAATTGTTTTGGCCAAATGCTTGATTTTTAAATGACTGTTGGAAATGATATCTGTCTTTAATCTTAAAGAATTATATTTTGATAGCCTTTTGGATTTCAAAAACGATGATCTTTTATCCAATTTCTTACAAGTAAGTATTTATTGATTTTGTCAATGATTTTGAGATTCGTTTTAGTAAGTATAATTTGTGGATAACGTTTTCAATTGTGATTTGTTATTTTTAAATTACTTGTCTTTAACTAAATATCCTACTAAGCTTTCCACTCATTTTTTTTTTTTTAAATCCCCCTTCCAAGTTTAAAGAGAAAGGAAGGTCCCAAGATTGAAACCTGGCTCTATTTGTGAAATGGTATTTTCTATGGAACTATGGTATGATGCGTGTATTGTACGACTTCTCCTGATCCGACGTTGATGTCATGTCGTCTTTGTGAGATTCTGTATTTTTAATTTATTTCAAAGACAATGATTTACGATGATTTCCAGTAATCTTATATTATACTTGATATTTGTCTTTTATTTTCCTACTCATCTTCGTGGTAAGCATCCACATTATGGTGAATGATAATAAGATCTTGGCTATCCACCTTCGTGGCATTCATGTGATGGTGACCGTCGATTATATTTATTTACTTTCTAAATATATACTTATTTATCTTTTCTTTATTTACCTTATTTTCATCTTTTTTACTCAAAACTTACTAAACCCCTCCCCATGGCATTACACTTTTTCCCTATCCACAACTCGTGAGGAGTTCTAGGAACCGATTTTAAAGGCACATTATTTAGAATATAACATGTGGTTTGTAGTGCATATCCCCAAAAGGATAAAGGTAATGATGAATAACTCATCACAGACCTAACTATGTCTGTCAAAGTCCTTTTTCTTCTCTCAGCTATGCCATTCTGTTGCAGAGTTCCAGGTGCAATCAAATGGGATAAAATCCCATTCTCTATTAAGTGTTCCAAGAACTCATAAAAGTGGCATTCACCACCTTGATCGTATCAAAGTCATCTTTTGGGTTTACTCAACTGCTTTTTGGCTTTAGCCTGAAACTCCCTAAACTTGTCAAAAGTTTCGCTTTTAAGACACATTAGATAGACATACCCATATCTTGAGTAATTGTTAATAAAAGTGATGAAATACCCATACCCTCCTCATGCTTGAATTTTCATAGGACCACAAACATCACTATGCATAAGTTCTAGAACCCCTTTAGCCCCATTGCCCTTATACACGAATGGTCTTTTGGTCATTTTGCCCTCCAAACAAATTCACATTGTGGTATAGATTCCACCTTTAAGTGACTTAAAGGTCCATACCTTACCAACCTTTGAATCATATTCTAGCTAATATGACCTAATCGTAAAAGCTAAAGATAAGTCTTTTGGAGTTATTATCATTAACCTCAATGTTAAGCAGTAAGTCCATCTTAAGTTTGATAAAATATAAATTGTTTTGCATCCATTTATCATAGATAAAAGATTTGTTTTTATGAATCACCACTTTATTATTAAAAGAAACTAAATAAGAGTCTTTAAATAAACAAGCTACATATATTAAATTCCTTTTAAGTTGAAGAACATAAAAACAATCTCACAAAACTAAAATCCTATAATTATCAAGATGAAGATGGACGTCTCCCACTCTTTTAGCTAACACAAAGGATCCATCACCTGTCCGAAGCGTGAAGTCTTCTTGCAACAGACTTCTTGTTTCTTTGAACTCCTATATAGAACACAAACATGATTAGTTGCTCCAGAATCTATGACCTAAGCATCACTTGATTCCTCAACCAAATAAGTTTGAATAACTAGAAGATCACACCTACCTCCTTGGGAAAGGAAGTCCTTACAATTCTTCTTGATGTGCCTGATCTTCCCACAAAAAAAGCACTTCAGCTATCTTTGGGTTCTTCTTTTTCTTCTTCTTATTCTTGCCATTTGTAGGAATAGAAGATTTCACGTTCTTAGCCTTTCGCTTCCTTCCATTCCCAAGGTTAGGATTGGAACCAGATGTAGCTGCCAAGTTGACCTCGCCACCCGCAAGAGTTTCCTCGATTAGATTTTTGAATTCCTTTAACTATTTCATTAGCTCCGTTAAGGCCACATCATGTCTATTGCTCAAATTATATGAAGCTCTAAACGAGATGAACTCCTTTGATAGAGTTTGAAAAATCATAGTCATTTTTGACTCGGCATTGATATCAACTTCATGGGCTTGAGCATCAACAAGGTAACCCATGACCAACATCATATGTTCCTTCACAGATGTCCTCAACCTTTGTTCATTGTCTAAAAGTTTCTGAAGCACCCCTTGTGATTTTGTTATGGGTTGGCCTCCAAACATGTCTTCAAGATTATCCAAGATTTGCTTCGTAGTCTCATAATTTTCATGTTAGGACTGCAGTATGTTATTCATACTAGCCATAACCTAATACCGAGCTTGATCATTAGCATTTTTCTAGAGATCATTCACTTCGATTTGCTCATTAGTGGATTCCCTAGTAGGTTTGAGAGGACACGGAGTTGTCAGCATAAATTTTAGTTTCTCAAAGGCTAGGACGATATTCAGGTTGTTCTTCCAATCATTATAATTCTCACTAGTTGATTGGTTTTTATCAAGTATCAAAGATAATGCACTTTTGGACATTTTAATCTACAATAAAGAATCCTATGCCAAACATAAGCAAACGTACCATAATAGTTTTAGTAAGATAACACAATTAAGTAAGCATACAATTGTGCTTATGTGTCAAAACCTTGAAAATAATACAACCTTACAACGATAAGTCCTAACTCAGAATTCAACAAGCCGCCTAGGGAAGGCTCGCCAAATTCAATTAAGAACACGAATTCCCTCAAATTAATATATACCATCTATGACCCGTTTGATCCAGCATATATTAATAATCATTTTCTTTGGCCATTAATTTAATTAATAGAACTTCTAGGAAAGGTTAATAATAAAGTAAAGATGAGTGTATAACCATCATTTCAACTATTTTATCCATGATCTATAATTGCCATCTAGGGGTGTGCAATGATAGATCATGCTAAAATAAATTATCCTTTCAAAGATTTAACCTGGTACATGATGAAATCCCTTCCTAGGGGTCGGGACCACTATGTGCTATCTATGGACCAACGATGGAGGCTGTAGGTCCTCTCTTCAAAAACCTTCTCCCACTTAATCTTTTGAAAAACCAAGTTTTTATTTTAAAAAACATGCATGAACAATTTTTAATCAACGACACTCCTTATTTTATATGACATGTTATCAACATTCATGGCAAATCATATTATAATGTAGACAAGCAAAGCAATCATGCAAAGCGAGAAGCAAATTAATAATAAATAACTATAATATTATGGTTCCACCCTCAAGAAGAGAAAATAAAGATTACAAGAGATCAATCGAAGCATATTATGGACTCTTCATTCTTGAATCTTCAAGTTGTATCCGTCTTTATGTGGCATCCATCTTCAGGTCTTCAATCCTATGCAGATCAAATACTTCACTTTTTCAATCATCACAAAATTTCATGTTTCTAAGAATTACCTCAAAAATAAAAGCAAACTTGCATTGAAAAACACACCTTTATTGAAAAAAAATACAGCTCCCTACTGGCATGCCGATTTGTTTGATCGACCTACCAATCATAAGCCATCGACTGCCAAACTTGGTAGTTCAGCCTGCCGCTAGAGCTAGCTAAATTGTGCCCCATAGACGGCCTATCGAACTGAAGGTTTGGCCTATTGATATGCGACCATAGGCCTGTGATCCTCAGGGTTTGGCCTACTGACCGAGCAAAATTCACATTTTTTCAAAAAATAATTTTTACGAAGTTTTTCAATCTTATTTTTAACAATTCAAAAACATAAAAGTTTAGAGACTCAGAAAAAATAAAACAATGGAACCTCTATCATCCATCTTCTAGATTAGTCTTCACTCCAAATGATTATTTAATTATAAAATTTTTACAAATTTAAAATTGAATAATAATTCCTAGACAGTGATGATAGACCGCCATCTAATTATATGAAAAGTCTAGATACAAATTCTAACCCCTAAAGAACCATAACCGGCATAAATTAATTAATTAACATTTAAACAATAAGTTAATCAACCATAATTAATTAATAAACATTCACCATATAATCTTATGACAACATGTAAATATATAGAAACCCTAGAATGCCAACTCTTTAAAAAATGAAATTCAAGCATAGGAAAGATCAAGATCACATAATTTATATATATAGCATAATCACAAACTTGTAAATCTACGTTAAAACCATGGCTTCGATACCGATTGTTGTAAAAACCAGTACACAATGAAATTTTAAAATTTTGAATCAGAGTATTTTGCAAAACTCAAGTTAGACATCCTATGTACATAAATTATTCAGATCTTACTAACCTTTGAATGCCAAAGAGCTCCTGCAATCTGTAAAGAAAAGAATGTTCCAAAAGAGCCTTAAGCAACTAGTCTTTTCTGCTATTCTCTATCCACAATCGGAGTGTGTGTGGGCATATGTTGTTCAGTTCTTCCACGGTGACTCTCCTTTCAACCAATTGAGAAGACCTAGAGCAAAGGATCATGATTATGAACAAAAGCTCTTAGGGAATTTCAAAGTATCTAGCACTATAATACTCACTTTCAACTTCTTAGTTGATCTAAATAACTCAAAAAACTCACTTCCTATTTATAGAGGCCAAACCTAAGGTTGGTTATTATCAAATAAGCCTCAAAAATTTGAATTTTGATCAACTTCTGATAAAATCACATAAAAAAACACATGATTAAATTATTGTTAGATTGGTAGGCCGAACTAATGGATCGACCTACTGAACTTGCAATAACATGATTCCTGAGAATCTTTTATTTTCCACCTAAGATTCTTTGGATAGAGCTGCAGTTTTAATTCAACTAACCTAATAGGGAAGTTATCTGATTAAAATAGTCATATCTAGATAATCTCTAGGAAAATAAATATTCTTGATAATTTAACAAGTTTATTTTAAATTCATTTACAAGAAATTAATTCAAATGATAAACAAATATGAATTATCTGATTTTATCAAATTTCATCAAATCTAATAATTTATCATTATTCGTCAATTTATTGGAAAAACATACCGTATTGTTATAGGATTTGTTATGAACTATCAAAAGGGATCTGATGGACCTATATAGTTCAAGATTCGACAATTATGAAATGTATATCTAGATTATAAAATATAATATCCTAGATATACATTTTATAATTATCAACTCCAATGCTACTCCACTAAAAACTTAGAGCTGCACTCTCAAGCTACATAAAATTACAAAGCCTAAATTAGCTAAGTGTCTATGACATATTATAATGTGTCGTATCCCCATAGGATATCCATAATTGGCTTAAGGATAAATTCTTTCTTGCCATCTTGATTATTTTTACCTTACGTTTCATTATCTCAAGATTGGAAACCTTACCATCTAAGGAAGGTATACGATTCGATTACACCCATGCATCCCAATGGTTAAGCACTCCAGTTTTTCAATTACAAAATAACGCATATAAGAGAATACCATTGACTCCAACAATGGAGCTATAGATTCCATATCTATGAATAATAGGTCTACGTTATCAAGAGTCATGTCTCCAACATGCCAGTATACTCACCATCTCAAAGTCAAGATGTCACTATTTGGTACCTCAAAAGACATAAGTGAAAATAACGAGCCTATTAGTCATTTCAAGATTAAGATACAGCACATATGATTATCTAAAGTGAATTAACTTGCGCAAACTAATCCAAATCAATTCTACTTTATGTTCCGATCTAATACATCGTCACTTATGACTATGTATTAATGTTTCCACTCGCAAAGTCCAACTCCGATGGCCAAAACAAGCCCCGTCAAGAATGTAGACAACATGGCAATCTTGGCATAAATAAGGTGCCTAAATTTATTCCCTTGATTACGGATCTTATGATTTAGACCATCACCTTTAGAATCATGTCTCCGCATAATCTATCCATCATATGCTTGATTTTTAAAGGTTTAGACCGATAGTCTCAGACTTTTGTTTGCTTATCATACATTAAACAAATATGAACGTAAAAAGGACAACATTTGGTGTATAAATAAATTCTTTATTGATAAAATCTCTCCAAAAATGTATTACAACATTTTACACCTTAGGGCATATATGTCTAACAATAATTACCCAAAGCATTAGATTTATTATATCTTTTCTCATTAATTACAAGCACTTTTACTAATTTTATAAGTCAACTTAAAGCAACAATATGGCAAGTTGTAATATTGTAAGTGTTTTCCTATAAAAACTAGTAAAATAATCATCTCTCACTAATGATTTGGTGTACTAACAATGAAAATTATAATTGTTGTAACTACAATTATAATTAACATAATTTTGAGATAGAAAAAATAATATCATATCAAAACTAATGCATTTAAATGGAATACATTTTTATGTTAATTCTAGCTGCACCTTCTCTTATTAAATGGTTTAAGAATGCACTATGACATCTTCTATTGACAATAAATTAAACATTACCAAACATTTACTGTGTCAGTTCATGTTTATAATGCAACAAACACTCAACATAATAAACATGCATGATTTTAGTCTTATTAATATTAATCCTGTAACACAATTAAATTACATAAAGAAAGCATGACTGAGTTTATGCAATAATTAGGCAACATCACAACATTAACAATAATTGTTAAAAAACTTGAAAATATAATTCTCTCTATAAAAATATAAACATTACAAAGAATATATAGAGTCAAAATCTATACCAGAAGAGTATGCATATGAGATCACTTCTCTGCCTCAGTAGACTCTCTAAACTAATCTAGGCATATTTTGAATATTAAATGTAGGGTCGATAGAGTATCTGAATGACATCTCTGTCAGAATAATGGTACACAATAGAAATTTTAAAATTTTTAGTCAGAGTATTTTGTAAAACACAAGTTTGACATGCTATATGCATTAATTAGCTAGATCTTACTAACCTTTGAATGTCAAGGAACACCTACAATTTGCAAAGAGAAGAACGTTCTAGAAGAGCCTCATCCAACTAGTCTTCTTCGCTATTCTCTATCCATAATTAGTATGTGTGTGGACACGACTTTTACAACTCTTTCCCCTTGACTCTCCTTCCAACCAATTGAGAAAACGTAGAACTAATGTTTATGATTTGTGTGCAATAGCTCTTCAGGGAATTTTAGAGATTCATAGACTAAAATACTCACTCTTAATTTCTTAAATGATCTAAATAACTCAAAAAACTCATTCCTTATTTATAGAGGTCATCCCCAAGGTTAGTTTTTATAAGATAAGGCCTCAAAAATTTGAATCAGGATCTATATCTGATAAAATCGAGTCTAAAATGTGCAATTAAATTATTGTTAGATCGATGGGCCGAATTAACAAATCGGCCCAATGTACTTGCTCCATCGGTAGGCCAACTCACTGATCAACCTACCAAACTTACGATAAATGATCCCTGTGAATCTTTTATTTTTCACCCGAGATTCTTTAGATAAAGCCTCAATTTTAATTCAAATAACCCAATAGAGAAGTTATCTGATTAGAACAACTATATCTAGATAATCTCTAGGAAAATAAATATTTCGCATAATTTAACAAGTTTTTCTTGAATTAATTTACAAAATTAATTCAACCGACAAATAGAGATAAATTATTTGATCCTATCAAATTTAGCCAATCTAATAATTTAATATAAGTCACCAATTTATTGGAAAAGCATACTGTATCATTACAGGATTTATTATGAGCTAGCAAAAGGGACTTGATGGACCTATATAGTTCAAGCTTTGATAAATATAAAATATAATATCTCATATGCACATTTATAATTATCAACTCTAACGCTACTCCACTAAAAGCTTAGAGCTGCACTCTCAAACTACATAAATTACGAAACCCAAATTAGCTAAGTGTCCATGACATATTATGACTCGTCATATCCACATAAAATATCCATACTTGACTTCAGAATAAATTCTATCTTACTTTCTTAATTATTTTTCTGTTACATTCTACTATCTCACCATTGGAAAACTTACCATCCAAGGATAGTATAACCTTCAGTTACACCTATGTATCTGAATAATTGAGCGCTTCAGTTTTTCAATTACAGGATAATGCATATAAAAAGATATCATCGACTCCTAAAGAGGGGCTATAGATTCCGCATCTATGAATAATAGGTCTGCACTATCAAGAGTCATGTCTCGAACGTACCAGTATGCTTACCATCATGGCATATGAATGTCACCCTTTGGTACATCAAAAGACGTAAGCCAAGACAACAAGCCCATTATTCATTTTAGGATTAAGATACAGCACATGTGATTGTCTAAAGTGAATTGATTTGCCTAGAAAAAATTATTAATCCAAATTAATTTTGCTTTACGTCCCGATCCAATGCATCATTACCTCTAGCAATGTACTAATGTTTCTATTTGCGGAATCCAATTCGATGGTTAAGGAAAACCATCTCCCGTTAGGTATATAGACAATATAATAATCTTAACATGAACAAATGCCTATTTATTCCCTCAATTGCGGATCTTATAATTTAGACCATCACTATTAGAGTCATTTCTTCCGCATAAACTGTCCATTATATGCCTAATTCTCAAAGGCTTAGACTAACAATCTTAGACTTTTGTTTGCTTATCATTCATTCAACAAATATAAATGTAAAGAGGACAACCATTTGGTGTATGAATAATAAATAAATTCTTTATTAATAAAATGTCTCCAAAACATAATATAGTTTACTCCTTAAGGAATACATGTCTAACAATCTTCCACTTGCATTAAGTGAGTAAAGATGGCATATCCCACATCCCCATAGCTTCCTCATGCCTCTTGAAAACTCTCGTAGTTAATGTATTCATGAATAGATCAGCTTGTTCTCAGATGTGATTTTGCATACAACAAAATGCCCACCCTCAATGAAGTCTTTTATCCCGTGATACTTCCGATGAATATGCTTACCTTTTCATGAAATCTTGGCTCCTAAGCATTAGTTATTGTGCAGTGTTCTCACAATACAGCGATACTGACTTATCCATACCAGGAACTACCTCAATATCACCAATGAACTTGTGGAGCCACACTGCTTTCTTCAAGCATCACTTGCTACCACATACCCGGCCTCCATCGTTGAATCTGGAGTACAATCTTGTTTGACACTTCTCCAAACAATGGTACCACCTCCCAAAGTAAACACAAAGCTAGAAGTCCATTTCCTCAAATCCAAACAGGATTGAAAATCCAAATCAGTATATCCTAGGGGTGTTAAATCCTTGCTTGAATATACAAGCATAAATTCTCAACTCCTTAGGTACTTGAAAATAGACTTGAACACAACTCAGTTATTTGGTCTTAGATCCGACTAAAATCGACTTCCTATCCCAACCGCATAACTAATATCTGGTCGTGTGTAAAGTGTTACATACATAAGACTACCCACTACCAAAGCATAAGGCACCTTCTTCATGTATTCTCTTTCTTCATTAGACTTTGGTGAGTCTTTCTCAGAAAGAGTGATTCCAAACCTAGATAGTTGCCCTTCTTTCTTGGAATCTTACATTGCAAACCTCTTGAGAATTTTATCTATGTAGCTAGCTTGGGGCAAAGCTATCATTATATTTTTCCTATCCTAAGAGATCTAGATACAGAGAACATAATTAGCTTCACCCAAGTTTTTCATGTCAAATTGTTTGGTTAACCATAATTTGACTGATGACAACGCCACAATGTCATTACCAATTAGAAAAATTTCATCTACATAAAGCAGTAGAGAAACCACTTTCCCATCCTTAATGTGTTTATAACACATGGTTTGTCCACATTTTGTACAAACCCATAAGTCTTGATTACTCAATCAATTCTTATGTTCCAAGAATAAGAAGCCTGCTTCAGTCCATAAATTGACTTTAGCAACTTACAAGTCTCTTAACCCTTAGCCTTGCAGCCGTCTGGCTATATCATATATATGGCCTCATCAAGAAAGCTATTCAAAAAGGCCATCTTGACATCCATCTACCAAATCTTGTGGTCAAGAATGGCAACTATGGACAAGAGAATATGGATAAATTTAAGTATGGCTACAAGTGAAAAGGTTTCCTCATAATCAATTCCTTCCTTTTTTATGTATCCCTTAGCTACCAACTAGGCTTATAGGTTTTGACTTTTCCATTTGCTCCTCTCTTTCTCTTATAGATCCACTTGCACCCTATGGGTTTTACTTGTTTAGGAAGATCTATAAGTTCTCAAACCTGATTAGTCTCCATAGACTTAATATCAATGTTCATGGCTTCTGTCCAAAGTTTTGAATCAATATCCTCCATAACCTCTTCATAAGTGTAAGGATCCCTGTCGTGTTTATTCGATTTGGCCAAGAAGGCTTCACCAATGAATATATACCTCTCAAGTTAATGCCTGATCCTCCAACTATGCCGAAGCCCCATAGGTTACTGTTCAGTTGAATTTTCAACGCTGATTATAATGATTTCATTCCTCGAAGTGATCAAATCATTCACCAACTCCTCAAGTATCACTTTACTTCGAAGCTTAAAGTTGTCCATGTAACTTTCTCATGGAAAGTTCCATTTGTAGAAACCATGACTTTATTTTCCTTTAAGTTATAAAAATAATCTCCTTTATTCCCTTTTGGATATCCTACAAACACACAAACTTCCATGTATGCTTTTAACTTATTCGCTTCCTTATACAAGACATGAGCCAGACATCCCCATATGCGAATATGGTTTAAGGATGTCTTCTTCCCCATCCAAGACCCATGAGGAGTTTTAAGAACCAAATTTGAAAGCACATCATTTAAAGGATAACATGCGGTTTGTAGTGCATATCCCTAAAAGTATAAAGGCAATGATGAATAACTCATCATGGACCTAACCACGTCCAACAAAGTCCTATTTCTTCTCTTAGTCACACCATTCTGTTGTGGAGTGCCTGGCATAGTTAAATGGGATAAAATCCCCTTCTCTAATAAGTGTTCCAAGATCTCATCAGAGAGGTATTCACCACCTCGATTGAATCAAGGTGCCTTATGGGTTTACTTAATTGCTTTTCGACTTCAGCCCAAAACTTCCTGAACTTATCATAAGTTTCACTTTTGTGATACATTAGGTAGACATACCTATACCTTGAGTAATCATCAATAAAAGTGACAAAATACTCATACCCTCCTCATGCCTAGATGTTCATAGGACCGCAAACATCACTATGCACTAGTTCTACCCTTCAGCCCTATTGCTTTTAGACCCAAATGGTCTTTTTTTTTATTTTACCCTCCAAACAAGATTCACATTGTGGTATAGATTCTACCTTTAAGTAACTTAAAGGTCCATCCCTTACCAACCTTTGAGTCCTATTTAGGTTAATATAACCTAGTTGCAAATGCCAGATATAAGTCTTATTAGAACGCGAGGTCTTAAGTCCTTTAGAGTTATTATCATTAACCTTAGTGTTAAGCAGTAAGTCCATCTTAGGTCCGATAAAATATAGATTGTTTTGCATCCATCCGTCACAGATAAAAGATTTGTTTTTACGAATCACTACTTTATTATTAAAAGAAACTACATAAGAGTCTTTAAATAGAGAAGCTACATAAATTAAATTCCTTTTAAGTTTAGGAGCATAAAAACATCTTGCAAAACTAAACTCCTATAATTATCAAAATGAAGATGGATGTCTCCCACTGCTTCAGCCAACACCAAGGATCCGTCACCCATTTGAAGCATGAAGTTTTTATGTAGTAGACTTTTCATTTCTTTGAACCCTTGCAAAGAAACACAAATATGATTAGTTGATTCGGAATCTATGATCCAAGTGTCACTAGATTCATCAACGAAACAAGTTTCAATAACCAGAAGATCACACTTACCTCCTCAGGAAAGGAAGTCCTTGTAATTCTTCTTGATGTGCTCGACTTTCCCACAGAAAAAGCACTTGAACTTATTTGAGTTCTTCTTTTTCTTCTTCTTGTTCTTTCCATTTACATGAATAGAAGAATTCTTGTTCTTAGCCTATTACTTCTTTCCATTTCTAGAGTTAGAATTAGAACTAGAAGCAGTTGCCAAGTTGGCCCCACCACTAGCAAGAGTTTCCCTGATTAGATTTTCAAACTCAGTCAAGGTCATATCCTGTCTATTGCTTAAATTAAATGTAGCCCTAAATGGAATAAACTCCTTCGATAAAGTCTCAAAGACCATAGTCATCTATGTTTCAGTGTCTATGTCAGCACCATTGGTTTGTGCCTTAGCGAAGTAACCCATGACCAACATCATATGCTCCTTCATAGGAGTCTCCAGTCTTTGTTTATAGTTTAAGAGTTTTTGAAGTGTCCCTTGTCGTTTTGTTAGGGCTTGGCCCCCAAACATGTCTTCAAGATTATCCAAGATCTGCATTGTAGTCTCATAATCTTTATATCGAGCCTATAGCACGTTATTCATGCTAGCCCTAACATAACAAAGGGCCTAATTGTTAGCATCTTTCCAGCAATCATACACTTGGATTTGCTCATTATTGGAATCTCCCATAGGCTTGGGAGAACACGGAGTTGTCAGCACAAATTTCAGTTTCTTAAAGTATAGGACTATATTTAGGTTCTGTTTCCAATCATTAAAATTCTTGCTGATTAAATGGTTTTTGTCAAGTATCAATGATAAAGTGTTTTTAGACATTTTAATCTACAATAAAGAATCACAAATTAAATATAAGCAAAAATACCATAATAATTTAGTAAGATAACACAATCATGTAAAATATACAATGTGTTTATGTGTTAAAATTTTGAAAAAATCACAACCTTATAATAATAATTCCCAACTCAAAATTCAACAAGCAGCCTAGAGGAGACTTGCCAAATTTAATTAGGAACACGTATCGTTTTTTTATTAATATATGCCATCCAGGATCCATATGATCCAACATATATTAATAATCGTTTCTTTAGCTATCAATTGTATTAACATAGCTCCTAGGGGAGGTTAATAATAAAATCAACCATCATTTCAATATTTTATCCATGATTTATAATCACCAGCTAGGAGTGTGCAAGGATAAATCATGCTAAGATACTTTATCCTTTTGAAGATCCTACCTGGTACATGATGAAGTCCCTTCCTAGGGGGTTGGAACCACCATGTGCTATCGATGGACTAACTATGGAGGCCATAGGTCCTCTCTTCAGAAAACTTCTCCCACTCCATCTTTTAAAGTCAAGGTTTTATTTTGAAAAAAACATGCATGAACAATTCTTAATGAGCAACACTACCTATTCTATGTGGCATATTATCAACATACATGGCAAATCATATTATAATGCAAACAAACAAAGCAATCATGCAAAGCCACAAGCAAAATAATAATAATAGCCATAGAGAAAAGAAATTAGAGATTACATGAGATCAATCGAAATATATTATCAAATCTTCATCCTTGAATCTTTAAGTTGTATGTGACTTCATGTGGCATCCGACTTCTAGCCCTCAATCGCAAATAGATCAAATAATTCATTATTTTCAATCATCACAAATTTCGTATTTCTCATAATTGTCCCAAAAATGAAATCAAAACTACATCAAAAAACATACCTTTTTTGAAAACAACAGCTCACTGCTGGCGTGCCGATCTGTGAGAGCATGTTGATCATCAGCCATTAGCTTGTCAAACTTGGTAGTTCAGCTTGCCGCTAGAGCTTGTTGAAATCCACCTCGCAGATGACCTACCGAACTAGAGGTTTGGCTTGCTAATCTTCGACCATTGGCCGATAGATCTTGAGGGTTTGTCCAGTCGACCGAGCAAAAAACACGTTATTCTAGAAAATAGTTTTTTCATAATTTTTCAATCTTACTTTGAATAATTCAAAAACATAAAAACTTAGAGACTCAGGAAATACCTTTGGAATCGCTATCATCTCCATCTTCTAGATCTATCTTCACTTCGAATGATCATTTAATTACAAAATTCTTATAAATTTAAAATTTAATAATAATTCCTAAGGGGCGGTGATAAACTACCTCCTAATTGCATAAAAAACGTAGAAACATGTTCTAACCTTGAAGGAATTATAATCGACATAAATTAATTAATTAATAAATAACTAAATAATAATTTAATCAAACATAATTAACTAATAAACATTCACCATATAATCTCATGATAACATAAATATATAGAAACCCTAAAGTGCCAACTATCTAAAAAATTAAATTCAAGCATGGGAAAGTTGAAGATCACGTAATTTATACATATAGCATGATCACAAACTCGTAAATTTACATAAAAACTATGGCTCTGATACCAATTGTTGGAAAAATAGTAAGCAGTAGAAATTTTAAAATTTTTAATTAGAGTATTTTCTAAAACATAAGTTTAACACACTATATGCATAATCTAACCATATCTTACTAACCTTTGAAAGCCAAAGGGCTCCTATAATCTGTGAAGAGAAACCCTAAAGTACCAACTCTCTAAAAACTTAAATTCAAGCATGGGAAAATCTAAGATCACATAATTTATACATATAGCATGATCAAACTCAAAAATTTATATAAAAACTATGGCTCTGATATCAATTGTTGAAAAAATGGTACGCAGTAGAAATTTAAATTTTTTAATTAGAGTATGTTCTAAAACACAAGTTTGACACGTTATATGCATAAATTAACCATATCTTACTAACATTTGAATGCCAAAGAGCTCTTGCAATCTATGAAGAGAATAATGCTCCTCCGTTGCAATTCTCTATTCGCGATCAGTATGTGTGTAGGCACACCTTATACAGCTCTTCTCCTGTGACTCTCTTTTTAACTAATTGAGACTAGAACTAACGTTCGTGATTTGTGAACAATAGCTCTTTAGGGCGTTTCAAAGACTCAAAGACTAGAGTGCTCACTCTTAATTTCTCAACTGATCTGAATAACTCAAAAAACTCACTCCCTATTTAAAGAGGTCATCCCCAAGGTTGGTTATTTTATGATAAGGGCTAAAAAATTCAAATCAGCATCTATATATGATAAAATCACGTCTAAAACATATAATCAAATTATCGTTAGATCAGTAGGCCAAACTAATGGATCGGCCTACCGAACTTGCTCCATCAGTAGGTCGAACTAACTGATCGGCCTACCAAACTTACAATAAATGAACTTTGCGAATCTTTTATTTCCCACCCAATATTCTTTAGATAAAGCCTCAATTTTAATGCCAATAACCCAATAGAGAAGTTATCTAATTGAAACAACCATATCTAGATAATCTCTAGGAAAATAAATATTTCAGATAATTCAACAAATTTATCTTAAATTAATTTATAAAATTAATTCAATTGATAAACAGACATGAAATATCAGATCCTATTGAATTTCAGCTAATCTAATTATTTAACATAAGTCATCAATTTATTGGAAAAGTATGCCGTATCGTTACAAGATTTTTTATGAGCTAGCAAAGGGGACCTGATAGACTTACATAGTTCAAGCTCCGATAATTATAAAATATAATATCCTAGATATATGTTTTATAATTATCAACTCTAACACTATTGCACTAAAAGCTTAGAGTTGCACTCTTGAACAACATAAAATTACGAAGCCCAAATTAACTAAGTGTACAGGATATATCATGATACGTCGTATCTCATAGGATATCCACAATTGACTTAAGAATAAATTCTATCTTAGCTTTCGGATTATTTTTCTCATATGTTCTGTTATCTTGCCATTGGAAAACTTACCATTCAAGGACAATATACCATTTGGTTAGACCAATGTATCCAAATGGTTGATTGCTCTATTCTTCCAATTATAGGATAACACATATAAGAAGATATCAGCGACTCTTAAAGAGGGGCTATGGATTTTGTATCTATGAATAACAGGTCTATGCTATCAAAAGTCGTATCTCTAACATATCGGTATGCTTACCATCATGAAATAGGGACGACACCGTTTAATACATCAAAAGACATAAGTTAAGACAACAGGGCCATTATTCATTTCAAGATTAAAATATAACACATGTAATTATCTAAAGTAAATTGATTTGTCTAGACAAAATTATTAATCTAAATCAATTTCACTTTATGTCCTAATCCCATACATCATCTCCTATGACAATGTACCTATGTTTCTATTCACGGAGTCCAACTCCCATGGTCAAGACAAACCATCTCCCATTAGAGATATAGACAACATAATAATCTTAGCATGAACAAAGTGTCTAACTTTATTCTCTCGATTACAAATCTTATAATTTAGACTATCACCTTTAGAATCATGTCTTATGCATAATCTGTCCATCATATGCCTGATTCTCAAAGACTTAGATTGACAGTCTTAGACTTTTTTTTGTTCAACAAATATGAATGTAAAGAGGACAACCATTTGGTGTATAAATAATAAATAAATTCTATATTGATAAAATATCTCCAAAACATAATACATTTTACTCCGTAAGGCAAATATGTCTAACAATCTCCTCCTAGAAGGGGGTATTGTTGAGTCTAACTCAGCATTTGTTTGAGGAAAGGCCAAATTGGCCATGGGGTTTATGGCGGAATGAAGGGGGAAGGGGGCCATGTATATGGTTTAGAAAAATACTATCCATTTTTATTAATATTTTTATTATATTTTTATTTGATTTAGTCGTATCCAAATCAAGAAGGATTTTTAGACGATTTTTGCTTCTTTTCTCCATGCTGTTATGAATTCTTCACTGTGCAAGTTTTAGTTCAAGATCTGGTGCAGCGTGAAGTAGGACACCACGAGTGAGGCCTCGATCTAGAGCATTCAAGGTGTGAGCCTGAGTTGAAATTGTGGCTGATATCAAGTCAACAAATGAAGAAGTAAAGCAATTCATTGAAACTGTTGGATCAGTCAATGTATGCTGATCAGATGATAACAAAGATGCACGCATGTGGGAAAAACTACACTCGATCCGAGGCATTGCTAAAGATTCCTTAACACATGACAGAGCATGTAGATGGCTGGGCGGTGCAATTAGGTGGTCCAAAAGCTGCCACGCCTCCTTCTTTTTATTTTTAATTTCTTTTTGACTTCTTGTGCATTTGAGGTTCATCTTTGCCCCTTATTATAGTGCATTCTCTAGATTTTAAATGTAAAATTAACAAACACAAAAAAATTAATTATTTTACAAAAAAAATATTTGCAATAATTATTAAAAATATTTATTTTACACTAACACATAAAAATAATTACAAACCTCTAAAATTCCTGCCTCTTTCATTTTGACTCAAATATGATTTTGAACATAAAAATATTTTTAGAAATTGCAAAAAATATTATAAACTATATTCACAAACTTAAAACTTATTTGTAAATACTTTAGGACTCAAATAACATCACCATATATTATTTTTATGGTTTTAATTATTTACAAACTAAACACATATTTAACACACCGAAATGACTCTAAAAATTACCAAAAATATTATTAAACATAAAAACACACTCAAAACATATTCTTAAACATATTTATATACTAAGACACTAAAATACTAATTAACACAAAAATGCTATTAATTAGAGGATTTAATGAGAAATAAAAGCATAAATAAATGATTTTAGCCTTATAAAATATATACTTTTATGGTATCACACCCCCAACCAACTTATTGCTAGTCCTTAGCAATTAAAGTGATTAAATTTTGAAATGATTTACTAAATATTCATACAATGCAAAACATTTAACTGTAATTTGACTAACCTGACTAAATAGACTAACAAAATAAATATCTTATTTGAACACTTTATTTGCTATTTAACAAAATGTATGCAAGCCAAACTTAGTGCAAATAGGGATAATACATAATTATGAAGTTTTCTTGAAAACTGAGAATAAAATTATGATATTTTGATTCAAATCACTCTTGTGAGAAATAACTCTTTTAATTTATTATTTAGAACAATGAAGAGTAGAAACATAAAATAAATATATACAAAAATTAAACTTTATGATAGTTGTGGATAGTGCAATGTCTGGTTCCTTTAAGCTTTCTCTATAACCCTTTTAACGAGCTTTGGCTCAATACTTCAAGACCAATTGGCCTAAGGTGCCAGGTGTTGAAGCACCCTTTCAAACTTACTTATTTGAGTTAAAAAGGCCATGAAATCAAGCTTGTTCAACTTTATTTATTAATTTATAGTTTTATACACTTTATTTATTTACACTTTTTTATTATTTCTTTTATTTTTCTTAATTAATTAATTAATTTTAAAAATGTTACTGCTCTTAATTATCATCTTCACAAAACTTTGATTTACCACCACAATCTAGCATTATAGTGCATGTGTAAAAAGAATGGCTTCCAAACACTTTGAAAAATAAACACATAAAAATGTTAAATAAAACTTAAGTTTTGATAGTCCATAAAGTCAGACAATTTAAAGAATAGAAAATTGATATTATATTAACATAAAATTCAGAAATCAAAACAAAATAGTAATGCATTAACCACTAAGAAACTAATATTGACAAAATATTTTTTTAATTTTATAACTCATAAAATCAAAAAATTTTTACAAGACACACAAATCTAGAGCAAAATTAAAAAAAGGCAAAGATCGAAAAAAATTGCCACAGTTTTGCATCACAATGAGGCACAACTCTCTCCCCTAACCTAAATTATACATTGTCCTTATGTATAAAAAGAATAGTGAGAGCAGTACAAATTTACCTGAATTAGCATAGCTGTAGAAATGATCTGTCGCAAACTTATCAAGCCAAACTAAAGCAAACTAAAATAGACACACAATAATATATTACAAACTAGGTCTTTTAAAGTCAAAGTTTAAAGATTTTTTTATTTGAAAATTAAAATTACTTTTTAAATTCTTAAAAACTCATTTCAAGAGGCCGCAAGTATAGAATACTTACTAATCACAATGACTATATCATCTTAATCTCAACCATTTTAAATGAACTATTAAGTAATTTAATCTCGAGGGAAAATTGAAAACAATTTAACTTCATAACGTAGCCATTCTAAACAAATTTAACATATAGCCTTCATTTTAAATTTTCAAAATAAATTGCAATATTTTTTAAAATTTTTAAAAGAAAATAAAAGTAGCACACAACAAGACACCAAAATATTATACAAAAGATGAAAAGAAAAGATATTACCTTGAAAGTGTTTTCCCATTGTTTGATGCTCTGAATTCAACAAATCTTTCTTCCAACTCTGTGCCTGATGCATAGTCATCAAAGAGTAGCTTCCTCCTATAGTACATGTCAAAAGACACCACATATAGATCTTGTATGAACATGCCCTCAAGAGTGGCAAAATATGGACATTTAAGCTTGCGAACTTGGACACATTGTACGTTCATGGTAAGTCTATATAAATGATGCTAGAGGTGGTGGAGGAGTTGTTGGCCACATAAGATCTTGGTAAGAATGGTCTTTGGTAAACTCTTGTGGCAATTGAGGTTAAGAACCTAGGACTAAGGGTCATGATTGTTCCTTTACTATAGCTAAGTCTTCATTCTCTTCCTCACATTCCTCTCCTAATGGTTTTTCCTCAAAATAGGTGAGCTCCAAATGTTCTTCTTCTATGGTTAGGTCAACTTTTTCTTCCTCACCTAAAGAATCTTATTCAAACAACTCAAAAGTCTGCTCAATTGGCTGAATCGATTCTTCTAAGTGACAACTTTATGCTAATATATCTTTGATAAGAGTGTTTTCATTTTGTTATACCTTTGACATTAATTGACACAAAGTACTTTTTATTTCCTCTTGGTCTTTTTGTAGATTTTTCAATTTTTCCAATAAATCTTCTAAGATTCTTTCTATGATTTATATAAACTCTGCTAGGGTTTCCTCCAAACTTTCCTTCTTCAGATTTCCTACAGAATTTTTAGGTTGAAAGGATGGTTTTGAAGTTTTAGTGTTAGGTCATGGTTTGAATTATTCTCTCTTCTTATATTGTTCCTTCTATTTTTCATCAACAGTTTGTTGGTAAAAAGTAGCGGTACCAATTACTCTCTCCACCCAATTTCTTATTTCAAGAGTTTGTTGGTAAAAAATGGTAGTACCAACTACTCTCTCTACCCAATTTCTTATTTTAGGACTTAACCTATTTCTGAAAACTTCTCACAGATAATCCCTAGAAGGGCAATAGTGAGGGTACCTATCTAGCAAGTCTTTATATCTTGACCAAGCACTATAAAATGGTTTCAAGTGTTTTTGAGAAAAACTTGCAACAAAATGTTGATGAATTTCTAGAAACATTTTCTTAATTTTTTAATTTTTGAAATTCTTTAAAAAAAATTCAAGCTGAATAATGCTAGATTAATTGGATTTCCAAATCATTAGGGGCAACACTGGACACACTTAGAATTCCCAATTTTCTTAGGCAAGGATTTTAACCTTGTGGTCATGGGATCGAGTCTCAACAGTGGGCCTTTTTGACAAAATCTAACAATTTAGCAATTACTCAAACATGCAAAACAAAAGACAAGATGCTAAGCTTTTCTTTATCTAAAGCAAATAAATTAGTGAGTGAAAAGCATATGCCTTCTTTTTTAATTTGTAATTTTTTAACTTTTAATTTTTTTATTTTTTAATTCTTTTTATTTTTTGAATAGTAACACTAATTAAAACATTCAAATAATTAAAATACTATTTTCAAAGGATATGGATAAATCACTTGCTGATTTTCTGACTTAATTTAGCAATCTAACAAAGTAACAACACCTCTCCAGCTACTACGCAAATGTATGTAGTACGAAAAGGTTGTCGTATCTATAGGGAGGTGGGTTTTAAAAGATTGAAGTTTTTCAGCCTAAAAGGGAAAGGGATTTTTCCAAACAAAATTTAAAGGAAAACAAATATTTTAAAAAATTTTAAAATAGGGATTTTAAAACATCAAATTAAAATGGTAAAGCTTTGAAAATCCCTTATATGTTTTGTAACTAATATGGAATTTTAACTCTAAATAATAATTATTTAAAGTGTTTGATTTATTATATCTTTTCTCATTAATTGCAAGCACTTTTACTATAAGTCAAACTAAAGTAAGCTATAATGTAGTAATAGTTTTCTTATAAAAAGTAGCAAAATAATAATCTCTCACTAATGATTTGGTACACTAGCGATGAAAATTATAACCGTTATCACTACAATTATATTTAACATAATTTTGAGATAGAAAATATTATAATAAATCAAAATTAATATATTTAAATGGAATACATTCTTACGTTAATTCTAGCAGCACCTCGTCTTTCTTAAATGGTTGAAGAATATACTATGGCATTCTCTGTTGATAATAAATCAAGCATTACCAAGCATTTATTATGTCAGTTCATATCTATAATGTAGCAAAAACTCAACTTAACAAACATGCATGATTTTAGTATTATTAATATTCATTATACAATACAATTAAATTACATAAAGAAAGCCTAACTAAACTTACGCAAGAATTTGGCAACATAACAACATTAACAATATTTATTAAAAACTTGAAAATATAATTTATTCCATAAAAATATAAACATTACAAAGCAAATTTGAATTCAAATCCATACCAAAATACTATGCATACAAGATTTCCTCTCTGTGTCACCGAGCTCTCTACACTAATTTAGGCATTATTTTAATATTGAAAGTGGGATCAAGGGAGCACACTAATGGCATCTCCTTCCAAAAGGGAGTATTGTTAAGTCTAACTCAGTCTTTGAAGGAGGAAAGGCCAAATTGGCCATGGGGTTGATGGTAGAGAAGGAGGACGGGGGGGCTATACATAGAGTTTTTTTAAAAAATACTATTCATTTTTGTTAATATTTTTAATTATTTATTTTTATTTTTATTTTTATTTTTTTATTTTTATTTGATTTAGTTGAATTTGAATCAAGATGCATTTAAGAAGAATTTTTTTCTTCTTTTCTCCGTGCTATTATGCGTTTTTCACTCAGTAAGTTTTAGTTCGAGATCCAATGCAGTGTAGAGCAGGGCCGCATGAGTGAGGTCTCAAACTGAAGCGTTTGAGGAACGGGCCCGAGCTGAAGTTACAGCTGAAATCAAGTCATCAAATAAAGAAGTAAACCAATGCATTGAGATCGATCTAGATGGCAACCAAGACGCATGCATGTAGGAACAATTGCATGAGATATAGGGTGTTGTTGAAGATTCCTTGACACCAAATGGTCCATAAGCTACCAAGCATCCTTCCTTTTTATTTTTAATTTCTTTTTGATTTCATGTGCATTTGAGGTCCCTTTTTGCCCTTCTTTTTAATACACCTCAAGCTAACTAATAAGCTCGTGGAAAGCCTATTTAGTTAGGATAAAGAGTATTAATCTTTCATTTACATTATAAACATTACAGCTTACTTAAAATATTCATTATAGGATTAAAGAGTTTTGAAACTATTGTTTCACTCATTTCCTTATTTACACATGCATAGTATTTCAAAATGTGATGTGGAATATACTATTACATCTAGAGTTAGTAATATAAATGTTTATAAAACTATAATAGAGCTACTAAATTTGACAAAATAGAGTTACAAAATAAGCTTCAAAAGCTGATCTAAAACATGATATATAAATAAATCTCTATCCAGCAGCTTTAGATGCCTGGTCAACTCCTAAACCAATGCAATAATATCAATATGGGGTCTCTATCTTGGTCTTTAGACCTCAGGTATTGTAACGCCCCTATGTGGGGGTTAGCAATATTGAATAAATAAAAATAAACTTAAATTTAATATTATTTAAATCCATTAAACATTTCCCTTGGGTCTTTAAACAAAAATAAAATAAAAATAAACATTTAAAATACAAACCACAGTTTTTAGTATAGCACCAAATATTTAAAATACAGTCATCATCACCATAGTACAATTCCCAAATAACTTAACACAGCCATCACAAAAGAAATATGAATCTTACATAATCTAGACGAGTTACAATTAAACAAAGATCTTTCAACATGAAATCAACAGTGTTGTTGCCTATTTCTCGTCAAATAAGTGGCACTGAGTTCCACCTGAGAGATGTAAATATGATAGGGATGAGCATCGACATGCCCCGTAGGGAAAATCATTACTCACCTTAAGGTTTTATTGAATACAATATTAAAACTGCATGGTTAGTTAATTTACAGCATATACTAGATTATGAGGTTTATTATGATCATATCTCGTGGATACCATAGTTAACCATTACCAAGTTTCACACTTATACATATATACAAATATTACAATTCATCATTATTCCTAGTTATTCACATTAAATAAAATAACACTCCACTTATCGAAACCCAAATAGGCGTGCTTGGCCACCCTCCAAACATTTCGAGGGTATTCCGGTGAGGGGACATCAAGCCCCGAGTCCTCACCAAGTCGATTTCTATACAGTGCGTTCTGGGACTTTCGACCCAAGGGAGCGTCATCACCTCCCCCTTATTTTACCTTTTAGAGTATTCGTGCCCAAGGACGTAACCGCCGCCCTCTTCACATCTCACCATTTTTTTATATACAAATATCATTTACAGAGCTAATTTTTCCTAACCATGCTTCTCAATTTATAACAATATATATTAATTCATTATGTTCCTCGCTGTTCAATATAGGATGAGTTCATGCCATAGTTTCATATGTAATACTCATATAATAACAGTTCAACATAGATACATATATATCTTGTGGTAAAATAATAAATTTTAATTCCATAAAAACCTCACAAAAGATGAGTAATAAAATCCCTACCTTCCAAGCTTCTCAACAATCTTTTAATCTCAGAAATTTAATTAACGTAAGCTCTACTCACCCTTGATCCTAAGGTATGTATAATGACAATTAAAACTAAAGCATAACATATAACCACATCCATAAATGAATTAAGTGTAAATCTATATATTTTAGTCTCTAATAAGATTCATAAATCACTTAGGATAGTTTTGAAAAGGTTGCAAGACATTTAGAGATTAAAAGGTGAGCAAAGTTGGGATCACTATCAACAATTAGCACATGGGTTATTGGGTGGTTAACTTAAGGTAGACGGGTGGTATACTGCCACTGGTAGGTTTACTAATTTCCAACCCGAGAATTGAAAAATTCATAGAAAATAAAATATAACTCCGATTTAGGCTCATGATAGCTCGATGGAAAGCTTACAATGTCTAAATTCATTTTCATCTAATCCCAAAATTTCAAGAAAGAGCTACTGCCTATAGAGATAATACAAGGTTTATGGAATGTTAAGTTTTTCTTAAACCCAAAGCATATTATTCTTATTCAAAATTTCAAAACCATTCCAAAATAGGCAGCATGTATTATATAATCATAATAAATATATTCTCATGAGTTTTATATCAAAATCATCATCAAACCATATCTCTAGCCTTTATTGCAAATAATGAGAAAAACATACATAAGTTTGCTTTTCAAGCTTACAACCTTAAAACATTAATCTTAAAGTTATAAAAACCGGTTTTAAACATTCCTAGCATGTTTGTAATATTGTTATCAAACTAAAATAAAGGTTTGTTGTCGGTTTCAACCCAACACTCAAGTTTTTGTTCGTAAATGCTCAAATATGCATATTAACATAATTAGAATTTGCATGAACTTGGAACAGGAAAATCATGCATTAAATATGGAGAAAATACATACTAAAGCCAAGTTTGAATTAAAGAAAACCTACCTCAAAACTCCTTTGAAAAACACTAAAGTTCAGGTTAAAAATCAAGCTTGAATTGACTCCAAAGTGGCTTCAAATATGGCTGGGAATTATAGTTATTTGGTTGCAAAGAGAGCTTTATGCCTTGTGTCTTTAGTTAGAAATTGAAGTGAGAAAGGAGAGAATGAGAAACTAGAGAAGAAAGTGGTGATGGTTGAATAAATAGGCATCAAAATAATTGAGGAGCGGGAGATAATTGTAGGTTTATGGGAAAAGTTGTAGGAAGAAACAAATGAGCATTAAAAAAAATATTATCATGTCTCCCATGGAGACTTTTAGCAAATAATACCAACATAATTGAGGGGGCAAATGGGGCAAGTTCTGGAAGAAGATGAAGGAAGCATTAAAAAGGTGGTTGAGAAAATATATCAATGTCTCCTAGTTGTTGAGGTAAATTAATTTTATGTCCCTAAATAGTTAAGGTGAATTAATTCTATGTCTCCAAATGAGGAGGAGGCTACTTAATTGAGCATTAATATAGTGGGACAAGGTTGGTAGAAGTGATGAATGATGGGTAGGTTTTAAATATTTACTATGGAGACTTAGTAAAAATACTAAAGTGATATTTTATTCATATGATTTTATTAAAATCATACCAGTTAAAATAACGGGTGTTTCAACTCTCCCTTCCTTTAAAAATTTAGTCCCTGAAATTTCGTACACTGATTACAATGTTAAAACAAATGTAGATACTTCTCTCTTATTTCAGATTCAAGTTCCCATGTGGCTTCCTCTACATTATGATGTTGCCACATCACTTTCACTAGAGGAATTTCTCGACAACGTAATATTTTTATTTCACGATCCAGTATCTGAACTGGAACTTCTTCATAGGTCGCATCTCCTTGAATTGGTATATTTGTCCACATGATCACATGTGAAGGGTTGGATTCATACTTCCTCAACATTGATACATGGAACACATTATGTACATGAGACAATTGTGGTGGTAGGTCTAAACGGTATGCTAGTGTTCCAATGCGTTCCACAATCTCAAATGGTCCTATATACCATGGTGCTAACTTTCCTTTAACACCAAATTGAGACACACCCCGCTTTGGTTTCACCTTCAAGAACACAAAGTCTCCAACCATGAACTCTAAAGGTCATCTCCTCTTATCTGCATAATTCTTCTGTCGACTTTGAGATGTCTGAAGACTGTCGTGAATAATCCAGATCCTGTTTGTTGTTTCTCTGATAAACTAGGGCCCAAGTTCAAGACGTTCTTTCTTTTCAGCCCAACATAATGGAGATCTATAAGGCCTACCATACAAAGCCTCATATGGAGCCATTCCAATACTCGCCTAGTAACTGTTGTTGTATGCGAACTCAACATATGGTAGTTGTGCAGTCCAATTGGTTCAAAGTCTAGTACACAAGCTCAAAGCATATCCTCGAGAATTTGAATGATACATTCAAATTGTCCATCTATTTGAGGATAAAAAGCTATACTAAATTCAGTTGTGTTCCCAAAGCTTTCTGTAATCCTCTCTAGAACTTTGATGTAAAATGTGTTTCCCTATCAAAGACTATTGACATGGGTACACCATGCAATGTCACTATCTTCTCCACATACAATTGGCATATTTTTGAGACATTGTAACTAGTTTTGATTGGGATAAAGTCGGCTGCTTTAGTTAAACAATCCACAATTACCCAAATGGCATCATGTTCCACTTGAGTTTTAGGAAATCCAGTAACAAAGTCCATTGTCACATGATCCCACTTCCATTCTGGAATAGGTAGACTCCTCAACTCGCCTCCAGGCTTTTGATGTTCTGCTTTAACCTGTTGACATGTCATGCACTTAGAGACAAAGGTTGCTGCATCTCGTTTCATTCCTTGCCACCAGTATTGTCGTTTTAGATCCATATACATTTTAGTACTTCCAAGATGAATAGTGAACTTTGAACGATGTGCTTCATCTAACACTGCATGTCTGAGATAAGGATCCTCTGGAACAACCAATCTTCCTTTGTAAAGTAGGAACCCTTCTGGCTCAATTTGCTATCCATCTAGTTGTTCACCATTTTGTATTTGTTCCCAGACTATACGTAATCCTTCATCGTACCATTGTCCTTGTTTTACTTGTTGGATTAGCGTAGGAGTTGCTATCACATTGAATAGAAAAGCTCTTTCATCATCTTCATAATATTGCAAGTTGAAGTCGACGATGGTGATGACTCGTCTCCAATCTTCCAATGCTAGACTGGTTATATTTCTGTTGTTCTTACGACTTAGAGTATCCGCCACTATATTTGCTTTTCCAGGATGGTATTGGATACTAAATTCGTAATTCACCATATACTCAGTCCATCTCCGTTGCCTTAGGTTGAGGTCCTTTTGAGTAAACAAATATTTCAGACTTTCATGATCCGTATAAGCTCAAACTTTGTGCCATATAGATAACATCTCCAAATCTTGAGTGCAAAAACCATGGCAACTAACTCAAGATCATGTGTGAGGTAGTTTCACTCATGGGGTTTCAACTGGCGTGAGGCGTAGGCAACTACTTATCCATGCTGCATTAGCATGCAACCCAAACCATTTCTTGAGGCATCAGTGTATGCTGTGTAAGGCTCTTCGTTGTTGGGTATGATCAGCATAGGTGCACTAGTGAGTCTTCGCTTCAATTCCTTGAATGCTTCTTCACATTTATCGTCCCACTTGTCCATAGTTATGACAAGCATATGGCTGAAAATGACCACTACCAGAAGATCCACCACCAATAGTCACTCCACTATACTAAGTGACCTATCCTTGTGACTTCTCCTTCTTGCCTATCTTCCTTTGACGCCCACCAGAACCCTTATACTCTCCATAGGAGTTATTTAGTTTTGTCTTTGCCCGTTGTGCCGTGGCTACAAGCTCAAGAAAGTCTGTAGATGGGACAGTAGCTATCATTTGTCTGATTTTCGGTCTCAGGTTATTTCTAAATTTTTTGCACCTCGCCATTGGATCCGATATAGCTCCGGGATTGTAGCGAGACAATTCTATGAATCGATCTTGGTATTCAACAACCATAGTATCTCCCTACACCAGGTTTTCGAATTCTTGCATCATTGCTTGCCTATGGCTATGAGGAATATAAGTGTTACGAAATATGGTTTCGAACTACTCCTATATGAGGTTCGGCACGTCATAGTCATCCTTCTGAAGATCCTACCATTCTTCGGCTTTTCCTTCAAATATATATGTTTAAAAATCAACCCAATACTCTTGTGGAATTCTCAAGGTCTCCAACTTCTTTTTAACTGCCTTTAGCCATTGTTCTGCTATGACAGGATTGTGTTCTCCACTAAATACAAGAGGTTTCTACTTCATGAACTCCTTTAGTTGGGACAAATGTCATTGCTCAAGATCACGAGCTTCCATAGGTCTTTGTACATTTTGCAAAGCTTGAAGAATTTGTCCTAGATTATTCACCTCTAGTGTAGCTGGTGACGTCTGTGCTGCCCGTCGTGGTTGCTCATCTTCCTACTAGCTGCGTAAATTTGACCAGGATTAGTACCCAATGATGATGACATTAACACTTAACTTTAAATTCATTCCAAAAGATTAATTTTTAAGGTGGTGCTACACCCCCTAGGTTAACCGAACCTAGGCTTTGATACCAAAAATTCTATAATGCCCCTATGAGGAGGTTAGTAGTATTGAATAAATAAAAATAAACTTAAATTTAATATTATTTAAATCCATTAAATAATGCCCATGGGTCTTTAAACAAAAATAAAAATAAAAATAAACATTTAAAATACAAACCACAGTTTTTAATGTGGCACCAAATATTTAAAATACAATCATCATCACCATAGTATAATTCCCAAATAACTTAACACAGCCATCACAAAAGAAATACGAATCTTACATAATCTAGACGAATTACAATTAAATAAAGATCTTCCAACACAAAATCAACAGTATTGTTGCCTATTCCTCATCAGATAAGTTGCATTAAGTTCCACCTGAGAGATGTAAATATGATAGGAATGAGCATCGACATGCTCAGTAGGGAAAATCATTACTCACCTTAAGGTTTTATTGATTACCACATTAAAACTGCATGGTTAGTTAATTTACATCATATACCAGATTATGGGGTTTATTATGATCATATCTCATGGATACCATAGTTAACAATTACCAAGTTTCATACTTACACATATATACAAATATTACAATTCATCATTATTCCTAAGTATCCACATTAAATAAAGTAACACTCCACTTATCGAAACCCAAATGGGCGTGCTTGGCCACCCTCCAAACATTCCGAGGGTATTTCGATGAAGGGACATTAAACCCCGAGTCCTCACTAAGTCGATTCCTATACAGTGTGTTCTGGGACTTTCGAACCAAAAGGAGCGTCATCACCTCCTCCCTATTTTACCTTTTAGGATATTCGTGCCCAAGGATGTAACCGCCGCCCTCTTCACATCTCACCATTTTTTTATATACAAATATCATTTACAAAGCTAATTTTTTCTAACCATGCTTCTCAATATATAACAACCTATATTAATTCATTATGTTCCTCACTGTTCAATACAGGACGAGTTCATGTCATAGTTTCATATATAATTCCCATATAATAGCAGTTCAATATAGATATATATATATATATCTTGTGGTAAAACAGTAAATTTTAATTCCATAAAAACCTCACAAAAGATGAGTAATAAAATCCCTACCTTCCAAGCTTCTCAACAATATTTTAATCTTGAAAATTTAATTAACGTAAGCTCCACACACCCTTGGTCCTAAGGTGTGCATAAGGACAATTAAAACTAAAGCATAACACATAACCGCATCCACAAATGAATTAAGTGTAAATCTATATATTTTAGTCTCTAATAAGATTCATAAATCACTTAGGATGATTTTGAAAAGGTTGCAAGACATTCAGGGATTAGAAGGTGAGATATACTGCCATTGGTAGGTTTACTAGTTTCCAACCTGAGAATTGAAAAATTCGTAGAAAATAAAATATAACTCCGATTTAGGCTCATGATAGCTCGTTCAAAAGCTTAGAATGTCTACTTTTAAAATATATAAACCAATTTATAAAATTCATTTTCATCTAATCCTAAAATTTCAAGAAAGTGCTACTGCCCATAGAGATAATACATGGTTTATGGAAAGTTAAGTTTTTCTTAAACCCAAAGCATATTATTCTTATTCAAAATTTCAAAACCATTCCAAAATAGGCAGCATGTATTATATAATCATAATAAATATATTCTCATGAGTTTTATATCAAAATCATCATCAAACCATATCTCTAGCCTTTATTGCAAATAATGAGGAAAACATACATAAGTTTGCTTTTCAAGCTTACAACCTTAAAACATCAATCTTAAAGTTATGGAAACTGGTTTTAAACATTCCTTGCATGTTTATAATATTGTTATCAAACTAAAATAAAGGTTTGTTGTCGGTTTCAACCCAAGACTCAAGTTTTTGTTTGTAAATGCTCAAATATGCATATTAACATAACTAGAAATTTGCATGAACTTGGAACACGAAAATCATGCATTAATTATAGAGAAAATACATACTAAACTTTGAATTAAAGAAAACCTACCTCAAAACTCCTTTGAAAAACACCAAAGTTTGGGTTAAAAATCAAGCTTGAATTGACTCCAAAGTAGCTTCAAACATGGCTGGGAATTATAGTTACTTGATTGCATATAGAGCTTTATGTCTTGTGTCTTTAGTTAGAAATTGAAGTGAGAAAGGAGAGAATGAGAAACTAGAGAAGAAAGTGGTGATTGTTGAATAAACAGGCATCAAAATAATTGAGGAGCGGGAGATAATTGTTGGTTTATGGAAAAACTTGTAGGAAGAAACAAATGAGCATTGAAAGAAAGTATTATCATGTCTCCCATGGAGACTTTTAGCAAATAATGCCAACATAACTGAGGGGGCAAGTTATGGAAGAAGATGAAGAAAGCATTAAAAAGGTAGTCGAGAAAATATATCAATGTCTTCTAGTAGTTGAGGTAAATTAATTTTATGTCTCTAAGTAGTTAAGGTGAATTAATGTCACGCCCTGGCGTACGGGAGGTGACGTGGTGGATTGATTAAGTTAATTAAGTAGAAATTTTGTTAAAATTTCAATTTTAGAATTAAATTTATAAATAAAAATATGATAATTTTAAAATCATTTTTTTAAAGCTAACGGTTATAATATTTGAACAAATGAGAATAACAAAATAAACAATAAGGAAACAGTAAAAATAGTCAAAATATAAGGTGAGACGAGAATAGGTCCCACTGGCCCACATCTTGTGCACGCACATGGTATTGACAATATTACAACACAACCACAGTCCAAAATAAGAGAGAAAGTTAAAATTTTACATGCCTTGAATTTTTGTAATATAACCTGCCCAAATCTTCTATTGATCGCAAGTCTGGTCAGCGGACTCTTCTCTAATCCTAAGCTGATATCCACCTATGGGGATAAGATTTTAAAACAAATAAAATGTAAGCGAAAGGCTCTATAGGACTATAATTTGAAAATATTTAACTTTAAAAGAAATTTCATTAATCAAATAAATACATAGAAAACGAACTAGAGTAAATAAATAAATAGATGAAAATTTAATAAAAGCTTTATCTTACCAAAACTGTTTAAATAGGTCGACCATAAAAATACCATTTTCTTTTTCTGTGAAAACCATATGTAAATCACCACCGTAGTGGCCCAGCTGGGTTTCGGGACTTGCCCCAAGGTCGCGCACTACACGACCCGATCTCTGTTATGGTATCATGCCCTAAAATATATATATACATATATCTTTTTATGATTATTAAAATCTCTTTTTACCAAATATGATCATTCACATTCATTATGAGGTTTATTATGAAAACACCTCGATCTATCGTTTTAGAAAATAGTCAATAAAATCCTTTTTCAATCAACCATTAAAAACATTTTCGTTAAAATTTCATTTGAGGCCAAAACATTTAAAACTAGCTACTAAAGAAGGGGTAGAAGTCCTACCTCAATACTCGTGTCGGTGTCCCACACCGTAATCCCAGTCCGCTATACGTTAGCTCTGCGGATCCACGCACAACCTTAAATGAAAACTAGGTCTATTAGTATCTAACCTGAGATATCCTAGGTTATTAAATCATCTCATGGTGTCCTAGTGTGCCTCTTAGATTTATAAAATTATTTTATAAAGTCAAAATTTCAATCAAGGTTCAAAATAGTGAAAAGGGGTGAAAAATCACAAAATTTCACCATGCCCAGTCGGCCTGTCGGTTGCCAACCCTAAACCCTAACTGTAAACCCTAAAAATTATTAAAATAATCAAAAGTATCATAAGTTTAAAAATTTCACAAAGTAATCAAATTAAGTTTAAATTATTCATTATGGCACACTAATTCACCATTTAACAAACTAACAACACTTAATAAATTTTGAGGCGTTACAACTTTCCACCCCTAAAAGAAATTTCGTCCTCAAAATTTACAAGTCAATTCAAAAACAAAACAAATGCGGATACATCTCCCGCATACTTGACTCTAATTCCCAAGTGGCTTCATCAACCCCATGATGTTTCCACAGGACCTTAACTAACAAGATCTCATGACAGAGCAAGCTAATCATTTTATGGTCGATAATCTGGATTGGCACTTCTTCATACGTCGTGTCTTCCTAAATTTGTACGTCTTGGAACGAAACGATCTTATCCTGCTCAAGTGGACACTTTCGAAGCATTGACACATGAAATACGTTGTGAACATGCAAAAGTTTCAAAGAAAGGTTGAGTCGATAAGCAACCACACCAACACGTTGAATAATCTCGAACGGTCCAATATATCTTGGCGTGATTTTTCCTTTTACCCCGAACCATGAAATGCCTTTGCAAGGATATACCTTCAAGAGTATAAAGTCTCCAACCTGGAATTCCAAGGGTCGACATCTTTTATCCATGTAACTCTTCTGCCAACTCTGAGCTGCTTTCAGTTGATCCCTAATCACGACGATCTTCTCGTTGCTATCGCAAATATCATCTGGCCCAAGAATAACTCTATCCTTTGGTTCAGCACAACACACCGACGATCGACACAGTCATCCATATAGTGCTTCAAACGGTGCCATACCAATACTCGATTGATAACTGTTATTGTATGCGAACTCTACCAAATGCAGATACTTCTTCCAGTTCCCACCAAAATCCAATGCACAAGCATGTAACATGCCTTCTAGGATCTGGATAACCCGCTCAGATTGCCCATCGGTCTGAGGATGATACGCTGTGCTGAAGTTCAAATCTATACCCATAGCCTCTTGAAAACTCCTCCAGTACTTGGCATTAAACCTGGTATCACTATCTGATGTGATGGACAAAGGAACTCTATGCAACCTTACTATGTTCTGTAGATACAACTCCCAAAGAATCCTCCTCGAACACGTCGATCTAAACGGAATAAATTGAGCTTACTTCGTTAACTTGTCGACCACGACCCAAATCGCATCATGCCGCTATTCTGTCCTTGACAATCGGGTAAGAAAATCCATCGTCATGTGCTCCCATTTCCACCCTGGAATAGGAAGTGGTTGAAGTTGACCTGCTAGCTTCTGATGTTTGGCTTTTACCTGAAGACAAGTCGCACACTTGGCTGCGTATTCTCGAGCGTCCTTCTTCATACCTCTCCACCAATAGTGCCTCTTCAAGTTATGATATATCTTCGTGCCCCCTGGATGAATGGCGAACTGAAACTCGTGAGCTTCGTCCATTACGGCCTTTGTCACTTCTATAATTTCTGGAACTGCCAGACGCTCCCTGAAGTACAATGATTCATCTGCATGTATTCTCCATTCTTAAAACTGCTCTCCATTCTGAATTTGCGTCCAGATTCCCTAAAGATGCTGGTCTTGCCACTGATTCTGCTTCACCATCTGAATAAGAGCTGGGTTCATCTTCATGTGGTACACCAAAACATGATCGTAGTCTTCATAATACTGTAGCCTAAACTCACTTATTTTCGCATCCCTTTTCCAACCTTCAAGAGCCAAACATGCAAGTATTCCTGAAGACTTCTAACTGAGCGCATCCGCAATAATGTTAGCTTCCCCGGGATGATAATGCAACACGAAATCATAATCCTCCAAGTATTCCATCCATCTTCGTTGCCTCAAGTTCAAATCCCTCTGAGTAAACAAATACCTCAAACTCTTATGGTTAGAGAAAAACTGAAATGTCGCCCTGTACAGATAACATCTCCAAATCTTCAATGCATGAATCACTACTGCAAGCTCCAAATCATGAGTAGGATAGTTCCGCTCGTGAGGTCGTAACTATCTCAATCCATATGCTACCACACGTCCGTGCTGCATCAACACACACCCAAGTCCATGCCTTGAAGCATAAGTATAAACTTCGTACGGCTCTTCATTGTTGGGAATAATCAACACTGGTGTTGAAGTCAACCGATTCTTCAATTCTTGAAAAGCAAACTCACATTCTTTGTTCCACTCGAATCTGACATTTTTCCTGATCAAAATTGTCAACGGTGCTGCTATCTTCGAAAAGTCTTTCACAAATTTCCTATAATATCCTGCAAGTCCCAAGAAGCTACGAATCTCTGCCACATTCCTCAGTCATTCCCAATCTACTATGGCTTCTATCTTTGACGGATCGACTGAGATACCATGCTTGGAGATGACATGACCTAGAAATTTGACTTTTGTTAGCCAAAACTCACACTTTTCCTTCTTGACATACAACTGATGCTCCCGTAAAGTCTAAAGCATGATCCTGAGATGCTGCTCATGCTCCTCCTAAGTCTTAGAATAAACCAGTATGTTGTCGATGAACACAATCACGAACTGATCCAAGTAAGGCCTGACTATCCTGTTCATCAAATCCAAGAAAGCTGTCAGACCATTCATCAATCCAAACGGCATTACCAGAAATTCAAAATGTCCATAACGAGTCCTGAAAGCTGTCTTAGGAATGTCCTCTTCCTTAATCCTGAGTTGATGATATCTTGATCTTAAGTCTATCTTCGAGAAGAACCGCGAGACTCCCAACTGATCAAACAATTCATCGATCCTAGGCAGAGGATACTTATTCTTCATCATGACCCGATTCAGTTGTCGATAATCTATGCATAATCTAAGAGTCCCATCATGCTTCTTTGCAAACAAAACCAGTGCTCCCCACGGTGATGTGCTATTCCGGATGTATCCTTTATCAGCAAGCTCCTGAAGCTACTTCCTAAGTTTTTTCATTTCTGCTGGCACCATCCGGTAAGGTGCTATGGAAATTGGTGTTGGTTCTAGAAACAATTCAATACCAAACTCGATTTCTCGATGCGGTGGTAATCCTGGTAGCTCGTTGGGGAAGACATCCTCAAATTCATCTACCATTGGAATCACTACACGTCCTTTCGAAGCACTAGGCTCTCCTTCCAAATTCATGAGAAAGGCATAGCAAGCTATGTTCTTTTGCCCTCTGAAACACGCTCTTACAAGACGCTCACTCATCAATCGATCACCACCACCCTGGTAAGTGATCATCGTCCCCTTATCGAACAATAGGGTTACTTTTCTAAGTTGGCAATCCACTACTGCACTGTATTTAGATAACCAATTCATTCCTAGGATTACATCATATGAACTCATGGGGATCACAATCACATCACTTTTCAAAATCTCATCCCCAATCTTTATTTTACAAGCTTTACAAATACTATTCACACACACTCGCCCCAAGGGTGAAGCTATAACTAAGGGTTCATCAAATTCTTCTATGTCTAATCCCAAGGCATGTACAAAAGAGCTCGAAATGAGAGAATGAGTGGCACCAGTATCAAATAACACATGTGCTAAAGACTGAGAAACCATGATCGTACCGTCGACAACTGCGTGATTGGTCTGGGCATCTGAACTCCCTGATGTCATCATGTGAACCTATACTAGAGCTTTCCCTTTTCCTCTACCAACATTGCTAGGTCCTGGGTTAGCTGGCTGATACTGCTGTGATGATGATGACTGCACACTGGCTGTACTCGACGTTGGGTACTGAGGGATGTTACGTTAAAAGTTCTATGGTTGGTGTCCTTGCACTGAATATGGCAATTACTGAGGAGAGAGCTAATGAAATGGAAGCTGAGGGTACTGTTGAGGCTGAGGTAGAGTCTGAAGTTGGGACTGACGACTAGCTCCTTCGTCGGTCTGAAATCCTAAGCGAGCACTCCTGATCAGGCAATTCCTGTTGATGTGTCTTGGCTGCTGACAATAATGGCAATGGAAGCTGTAGGGGTTACTGTGCCCACTGCTCGAGGAATTGCTACTGTCGCTGTTTGCGCCACCTTGTTTGTTCTTTCCCGAAGTCGGTCGATTACTTGTGCTCCTTCTGTCGCTCCTCTATGGTTCTCCTGACATCTTGGCTCGATTCTCACAATACTGTGTGTAATCACTCTCCACTGATATTGCTGATGACACAAGCTCTCTAAAGTTCCTGAGTCGTAGGGCAACTACCTGTCGTCGAATAGGGGCTTTAAGTCCGTCCTAGAATTTGATATAGTTCTCATGTTTTGATGCTACTGTAGAGGGAGCAAACGTAGCCAATTCATTGAACTTTGCTTTATATTCCCGAACTAACATATCACCCTGCTATAACCTGTAGAATTCTACTGCCTTTTGATCCCTGTATCCCTGCGAAAAATACCGATTGTAGAATAGCTCCTCAAACCGATCGCCACTGATGTCACCATTACTTTCCAGACGCTTTACTTGCTTCCACCAAGTATTAGCACCACCCTCAAACTTATATGCTGTGAACTCCATGCAATACTCCATTGGCACACCAAGAGTATCCAGATGCTTCACGATCGAATCTAGCCAATACTCCGCCACCTGTGGGTCCCCGGTTCTATCAAAAGTCGATACAGACGTACGTCAAAATTCCTTAAAGTACGAATGTCAACGACTAGCCTCAAAATTGTCAGGTCGTGCCCTTGCTGCCATCTGCAAGAATGCAGCAAACATAGCCCTCATCATGCCTTCATCATTTTCAAACTTGGCATTAGCTGTCGAGCGACGTCTAGGTGCCATTCTCTCACTTTTGAAAACAAAATTTGGACTGTCAGTGGTATTTCATCGTAGTACCTATGTGTGCACAATTCCCAAGGTTCATAACCTTGAGCTCTGATACCACTCTATCACGCCTCGACGTACGGGAGGTAATGTGGTGGATCGATTAAGTTAATTAAGTGGAAATTTAGTTAAAAATTAGGTTTTAGAATTAAATTTATAAATAAAAATATGATAATTTTAAAATCGTTTATTTAAAGCTAATGGTTATAATATTTGAACAAATGAGAATAACAAAATAAATAACAAGGAAACAGTAAAAACAATCAAAATATAAGGTGAGGTGAGAATAGGTCCCACTGGCCCACATCTTATGCCGCACACGGTACTGACAATATTACAATACAACCAAAGTCTAAAATAAAAGAGAAAGTTAAAATTTTACATGCCTTGAATTTTTGTAATATAACCTACCTAAATCTTCTACCGATCGCAAGTCCGGTCAGCGGACTCTTCTCCGATCCTAAGCTGATATCCACCTATGGGGTTAAGATTTTAAAACAAATAAAATGTAAGTGAAAGGCTCTGTAGGACTATAATTTGAAAATATTTAACTTTAAAAGAAATTTCATTAATCAAATAAATACATAGAAAATGAACTAGAGTAAATAAATAAATAGATGGAAATTTAATAAAAGCTTTATCTTACCAAAATAATTTAAATAGGTCGACCAGAAAAATACCATTTTCTTTTCCTGGATACACCATATGTAAATCACCACTGTAGTGGCCCAGCTGGGTTTCGAGACTTGCCCCCAAGGTCGCGCACTACATGAACTGATCTCTGTTATGGCATCATGTGCTAAAATATATATATATACATATATCTTTTCATGATTATTAAAATCTCTTTTTACCAAATATGATCATTCACATTCATTATGAGGTTTATTATGAAAACATCTCGATCTATCATTTTAGAAAATAGTCAATAAAATCCTTTTTCAATCAACCATTAAAATCATTTTCGTTAAAATTTCATTTGAGGCCAAAACATTTAAAACTAGCTACCAAAGAAGGGGTAGAAGTCCTACCTCAATACTCATGCCTGTGTCCTATACCGTAATCCTGGTCCGTTATACGTTAGCTCCATGGATCCACACACAACCTTAAATAAAAACTAGGTCTATTAGTATCTAACCCAAGATATCCTAGGTTATTAAATCATCTCATGGTGTCCTAGTGTGCCACTTAGGTTTATAAAATCATTTTATAAAGTCAGAATTTCAATCAGGGTTCAAAACAGTGAAAACGGGTGAAAAATCACAAAATTTCACCATGTCCGGTCGGCCGAACGGCCTACCGGTCGCCCTGGTTCGGCCTACCGGAGGTCTAAGCCTGGTCGCTCAAACTTTTCCAGGTTCGGCCTGTCGATTGGATGAATCCGGCCTGCCAAACACTTGAATCCGGCTTGTCGAACACGAAGTTTGGCCTGGCAATTTGGAAAAATTCTAAAATTTTCCAGGCATAGGTCTCAGCCTCTCCAAGCTCAAATCTTCAATTCCAACCTGTTTTCTCAATTCTCAGGCATGGGTAATGATCATAATCAATAGAAAAACATAATAGATTACTTTTTGATGCATCAAAACAAGTTTTAAACAAAATTTTTGAAAAAATCCAAAAATGAGAAAAATGAAAAATCTTGTTTCAAAACCCTTTTTGATGAAACAAAGTTTATATTCTAGCTAATCTAAGTTCATATAATCTAGATTGAAGGTTTTCTAAGCTTAGAAATGCTTAGATTTCAAAATGCAAGAAAAATTGAAAAATTGAAAAAGTTTAGAAAATTTGAAACTAACCTCCAATCAAAGCTTTAAATCAAGTTTATGGTTAGCCTTCAATCCACAATCCCAAAGCCTGAAATCAAATTTTATTTCAAAATTTTTGAGAGAGAATGAGAGAGAGAGGCAAACCGAGAGAGAGGAAGAGAGAGCAAGAGAGGAGAGAGAGAAAATGAGTGAAAATGAGAGAGTAAGGTGAAATAAATAGAGGAAGATAGAGAAAATTATTTGCACAAAACTGTGTACAACAACACACTGTTTTTAAATAAAAGCTACTTGGTATTTAACAAATCATTTTATTAAAATTTAAAATAACAATTAAAATTAATCAAGAGTAATTAAAAATTATTAAAATAATCAAAAGTATCATATGTTTAGAAATTTCACAAAGTGATCAAATTAAGTTTAAAATATTCATTATGGCACAGTAATTCAACATTTAACACACTAACAACACTTAATAAATTTCGGGGCATTACAATTAATTCTATGTCTCTAAATGAGAAGGAGGCTACTTAAATGAGCATCAATGTAGCGGGACAAGGTTGGTAGAAGTGATGAATGATAGGTAAGTTTTAAATATTTACTATAGAGACTTGGTAAAAATACTAAAGTGATATTTTATTCGTATAATTTTACAAAAATCATACCCGTTAAAATAACGGGTGTTTCAGGTATTTGCGGTAATCAATCTCAATATTTGTGGCTTTCTTATCTTGATATTTCAACCTCAAAGTATTCATCACCCATCATTAGGTCTGTCAGTCTCACTCGTATCCTGTGCCTACCTGGCAACCAATTAAGCACCATACCCCTATTTTAGTTTAAAACCTCATTCTCTTTTTAGATCATATCACATGTTGTACTGTAAATCTCATGAACCGTGAATGCTCTTCAACAATCTATGTCATTCCTAAATAACAACATTCCAATCAATGCATCTTAAAATATAACATGACATAGTTCTTGTGATCTAGTAAATAGTAGCTTTTACTTACCTCGAGTCCAATTTGCGTTGAGTGAAAAGATCAGTCCTCTTAGAAGATAAAATTTGCTAAAAGACACAAAATCATAAAATCATATACCATTCAATTCCTCAATAAACAAGCCCATTGAATCATGTTATAAGTTCCTATTACAATGGTCTTGCATTAATTCAAACACAAAATAGACTAAGCATAAATGTGTCATAATACATTCTTTTGGCCAAGGAACATACTATATTAATAAAAATATGATTAATCATAGAGATTAAGTGTTCAATCATCTCAACAAACAAGCATTTCAGCTCATTCCTACTACAAATTATATTATGTTAAAAACATAACAATTTTACCTCTTTCTAGCCAGAATCAGGTCTTTAATAAATAAATAACATTTTCAAACATTAAATATTATTAGGGAATTATATATTCTTATAAAATATGCCAAATACATAAGAATCAAGCATGTCATGAACCTGACTTTTTACTAAACCTAATTTTGCATTTTCTTTCCAAAATTTAGAAATAATATTCTAATTAATTCCCACCTATTTACAAGTACTCAAAATTATTTAATAAACATTAAGGATCCATATAAATAAAAGAAATAATCAGATTCCACAAGATTATCAATTTTGCAAAGAAACTAATTTAACTATGTTAGTTTGAGTTCAAATATGTCATAGATTAGTTTCTGCACATCTATAATCATATATATTAGCAAATAACTTCACTCTATCATAAGAAATATAAATATAGATGTTACCTTGTAGAGCTTGAACTTAGGGCTTATTATAAGTCAAAACACTTGATTTTCAAGCTTAAAATAGTAAGAATTTGACTTGGTATGTGTAACCCAAATTTCTGTGGTACTGCTTAAGTTGTTGTGAGCTTTAGGACATAGAAAATGGACAAAAAGAAGTGGGGAGAATGCTAGATATTTTATAGATGCTTGAAAAAGAAAGAGGTAAAAATGAACATTTTAGTTCATTTGACTTAGTCAAAATCAGGTAAGTGAAGTGAGGAGCTTGGTTGGGGACTTTTGCTATCTTTTTCTTAGGTTTGACATGTGGAAAGAATGCTAAGTAAGAGAATTTAGCTAATAATTAGCCAATTATATCTAGTACAAGAAAAATTAATTCAATTTGTTATAACTCCGTCAAGAAACCAATCAAATTACCCCATTTTGTATACTTTCAACTCCAATCAAGTTTGTCTATTTCAAATATATAAATGGGCTAAAAAATTACTTTATAACGCATTTAAAAGGGAAAAATACTTTCTAATGAATTCGTAGCCATTTAGCACACCAATCTTCTTTAACCAAAAAACCAAGCTTTTCACTACAATAGAACCTTTTTAAAATCATGTTGGATCATATATTAATAATTCAATATCATATTTATTGAATATAATCACATTTATGCATGATTCAATCTTAAAAATAATAAGTACTCATGCTCGTAAGATATGTTTTCTACATGCTCATAATTCAATAATGTGTGTTCATTAAATGCATAGATATGCAAGATGTTTATTACTGGCTAATTATGAGTTAATTGGGCATTACAGTTTTTTCTCTAGATATTAAATCTCAAATTAACAAGCACATTAAAATTAATTATTTTACAAACAAAATATTTACAATAATTATAAAAAATATTTATTTTACATTAAAAAACACAAAAAATAATTACAAATCTCTAAAATTTCAGCCTCTTTTGGTTTGACACATATATGATTTTTAAGACTCGAAAACTAAAAATATTACGTTTGCAAAGTTAAAACTTATTTACAAAGACCTTAAGACTCAAGATAAAATCACCACCCATTATTTTTATGGTTTCAATTATGTACAAACTAAACACATATTTAATACACTGAAACGACTCTAAAAATTACCAAAAATATTATTAAACATAAAAATGCAACAAAAATATATTTACACACTAAGAAACTAAAATATTAATTAACACAAAATGCTAATAATTAGAGGATTTAATGAGAGAAAAAAAGCAAAAATAAATTATTTAAGCCTCATAAAATGTATACTTTTATAGCATCATCAACGTCAAATCCCCACATAATTGTCAATGACAATGGGCTTGAAATTGTCCCGCAAAGCCCGTTGTTGATTGTTGTTGCTTTCTACCATGACTTGAGATTTAGTTTGTCTTTCTCTTCTCAATCCAAAGAGTCCTTTCAATTTCTGAATCAAGAGGTAATATTTCCAAGATTTGAACTCTTCTCATCAATTGTTCAAGACAAACATGATCTTAGTACAATTAAAAAAACAAAAACCTAAATTAAAATTGAGTCACTAACAACGGCGCCAAAAACTTGTTACATACGTAAGTATACATGATCACAAATAATAAAATAAAAGTAAAGTATCGTCCCACAAAAATTGATTTTCCAAAAATATACCAATTACCATGATACAATAACCCTAATTTTATCTAGGCAAATCCAATTTAAAATGACAAACAAGACAATTAATGAAACTAAATTCAAGCAAGTAATTAAAGTGCAAAATGGAGAAAAGGATTGAAGGGAACTCGTTGGTGTATGAGGCTAAGGGGCTTTGATTTCATTTGACTTAACTATGTTTGTCTAATTCAATTGTTTGTTAATTGATTTCATTCACCATTAGTCTTAGGTTTCTAATTTTAATTTCACTCTCTCTTGCAAATGCCAGGTAAAATATATGCAAAACTAACTAAATCAATACCCCTATTAATTAAACTAATCAAGCATTCATTAAGCACAAACCTATTCTAGTGATTACCTAAGTTATATTGGCCTCCCAAATTTGATAAACTATAGGTTGCATTTCCCAAGTCTCAATACATGAAGATGACTTTCCCATGACTAAATTCACACATCTAGAATCTCTAATTTATTGGGCTAACAAATTAGAACATAAAGCAAAAAGAAACACAAATGGTTTGAGATGAAATTCAATCAACTGTCAATTAAAGCCTTCAAACATAGCAAATATCAAGCTACATCATACCCTCTAGCTTTGGAAGTTTAGCTAAACATCAACAATTCCATATCCATAACCAAAGTCAAGTCATAAATGAAATCCATGTAAGCTCAAATTAAGGAAAATACAACTTCAAGAGCTAAAAAGAGAAAAAGAGAAGAAGAAATGAAGAACTAGTATTGTTGCCAAGCTCCAAGCTTTCAATCTTCCTCAAATCCTCAAAAAATCCTCCAAACCTTGGATTTTCCTCTTCTAGTGGCTGTGTTTTCTGGTTCTCCCTAAAAGCCCTTTAAAAAATTACAAGTTTTTCATTTATACACTACACAATTGAGCTACAAAATGTCAACTACACGTATCCAAGTGCTACAGCAATGAATTTCCCACTACAGCACTGTTTTAAATCCGTAAGTATATGGGTCGTACAAGTAACAAAGTAATCTAGAGTCCAGATATCAATCCCATTAGGATTGGGTTTAGTTTTTGTTAATTACCAAAATTGATTAGCTCTACCATTGTTTGGACGATTGAAATTGAAATAAAAATAAAACTAAAACTGAAACAGGAATGAATGTTAGAAACTAAATTAAAAATAAAAACAATGGAACCAAAAATAAAATAATGAAGACAATCAATTAAAAATACCAGAGCATCGATTTCACCATTATCAACCCGCATTAATTTTATTATTGAGTGAAGCTCATGATTAATTACTTAAAAACCTCTTAATTAACCCAATTACTTCTCTCGTGTGTCTAATTGGATAATATGCTCAAAAACTCAATTCTATTATCTCTATCTAGAATCAAATAATTAAGCATTCGTCAAGCTTTAATTCTCCTAATGACTACAAAGAGACTATAAATTTCTTGATCTTAAAATTGCCTAAGATGTATTTCCCATGATCCATCCATGGAATCTCTCTTGAGCATCAAACCCGATATACTAAAATCATCTAATCTATTGGCCAAATAAATTAGAAGCATTAAGTATGAGAAACACAAATCGACTATGAAAATGCACTAAAATTAAATTAGCACTTTATAGTAAGGAAAAATCAAAGCTCTAGAAAAATAACTATTCCATAACTAAAATCAAGCAAACCAACATCAAGGGTTTATTATTTAGAAGTCACAAAAATTACAAAGAAAATAATGAGAATGAAAAATTCATTTTGGATTGTCACAAGTTCCAAGCTTTTCCTTCTCTTCTCCTCCCATGATTCTTGGTCTCCAAATGCATCTCCCTTAATGATTTATTAAAAATAAAACCTAATTCTAAATCTTAAACTAGAATCAAACAAAGAAATATTTCTTTTTTCTTTTCTTCGTGTTCTTCCTTGGAGTAAGCTCCAAATCTCCTTAGAAATTTGTGCCTCCCTCTCCAAAAATGGAGTCTCTCTCAAAAAATTAGCTCTAGGGGTTTAAGGTAGGAAGGCATCCTTTCAGCATCAATTTTGGATGTCAGATTGACGTATGGGCCAAAATCGATCGTCAGAACAAAAATCAGCATGAAGAGGGTAGCAGGGCGTGCCCCGTGGCCACGCGTAGGGCTACTCGCAGGCACGTGGGCCACGCTGGCACATGGACCATGCTAACACGTGGCCCAATCTACCTGTTCAAAATGTCAAATTGATTTGAAATATCTCTGTTTGTTTCTGTCTTTCAAATAGTTGTATATCTTCCTTTCCTAGAATTTCTTTTGTATCTATAGCTCTTTCCATCCTCAAGATTTTTTTTTTTTATCTTAGAATTTTAGTTTAAAATTTCTTGTTTAGTCTAAAGCTTTTCCCTACTAGAGCTATATTCTTTTTCAGTTTAAGGCTTTTCCCACTCAGGCTTTGTCTTTTTTGATCTATGGCTTCTCCTATTTAAACTATGCCTATTTCGATTTGAGGCTTCTCCTACTGGGGCTTTACCTCTTTCAATCTAATGCTTCTCGTATTTAAACTATGCCTCTTTTGGTCTAAGGCTTCTCCCATTTGGGCTATTCCTTTTTCGGTCTATGGCTTCTACTATTTAGGCTATGCCTTTTTCAGTATGAGGCTTCTTCCATTCAGGCTATGCCTTTTTTGGTCCAAGGCTTCTCCCATTCAAGAAATGCCTCTTTCAATCTAAGGCTTCTTTCATTCGGGTTATGCTCCTTTTGGTCTAAGGCTTCTCTTTTCAGTCATTTTTCAATTCTTAGAAACTTATCAATTTTTATGCATTTTTTTATTCTTTCTTCATTAAGGTAGCCTATTCATTTGTATCCTTTGTTGACTTTGTTGGGATTTGTTGGATTTTGTTATTCAAATAAGCAGCGGAAAATCAAAATTAATTCCCACAAAACCCTCGCAGGATTCATGCAATTCGATTAGATTGATAAGAAAGTCATAGAATCTTACCAGGATGACAAAAGGGGCAAGATTTCTGGAAGGAAGAGAGTGAGTTCACTCCGGTGACACCCTAACTCGAGCTTTTTGCATTCGAGATCAGATTCAGACACTGTTACTTAAAGCGATGCCCTTTGTAGGAATCCACACGAACAGACTTTTCAAAAACCAAATTGGTGTGCTAGCACCCTCCCTTTGCGTTAAATGACTCTCTCAATTTTAGGGTTTTTAATGTTTTTGCCTTTTAGAATGAGAGAACACCTTTTCTCTTCTAATTCAGCTAGAAACCCTAAAACAGATATATTTATATATATTGACTTCGAGATAGAGTCAGATTTTAACTAGAGGGTAAATTGTAATTCAAATATGATTCATTGAATCTAGATAACATCAGATTTAATGAACCTAAACATATCTAGTACATCGAATCTGGACATTATAAGGTTCATTGAACCTAGACACAATAAACCCCAAAATTCGTTTTGGGTCTGTTCTAAGTGTGCGACCCTGTAGGTTCACATAATATTAGTAGTGGGCTTGAAATTCTATTTCTGGCCCCCAAATCATAGGCGGCCTCTAGCAAGACATTATGATTGCCTAAGTTATGCAAATGTCAATAATTCGACATAACCTAACCCACAATAAGGATTAAAGTCCTTTTGTCACTAGATACCTTGATTGAACATAAGACATGGTTTATGTCATCCTTATACTATTCAATCATATTATTTCTTGAACTTAAGTAGATTGATATTGATAACCCTTATCAATTCATTCCAGTATGGCCATACATTTTTCTTTAGTCTAATTTATCGAGAGGCCCACAGGTATCTTTCTCATAATAAATGAGGGACAAATTCCTTCTTAATCACTCACATTCCGCACATGATTCACTCTATATCTAACAACAATTCATTTCATCATCCTATTAAAGATAATATTAGAATGTGTCAAAATATAGAACTTGTCATGTAGGAAATAATAGTGATTTTAGGTCAAAGGACTAGGATAATACTATTGTGATGAGAATCACTTATGACAATTATCCATGCAGTATTCTCATAGCAGGTCGATCCAATACATCATTTCTCAAATATGTATCTATGAGTTGACTTAGTATCTCATATAATTGATTAGTACAACATAATCATCAGTCAAACTTCATACTAGTCTTCATTCATTATTATCCCAATAATAATGACCGACTAGGGATAATTTAGAATTGTATTTAATTTTCACCTAAAAGTTTTACTATCAAGTCACATACTTGATGACTTTAGGCAGAATTAACTATTCATGAAATTAGAATAAAAAACAATAATGAAAATGCCTCTTTATTAATAAAATGCAAATGTAATGAAGTCAATATATGATCATTATATAATTAGCCTAGGGCACATCACTAACATACTTTATTTTAGTTCTTGCTAAACTTGGTTGCTATTTCTATGATCATTAATAAAGAAAATAGGATGCCATGATTTAATAGTGGTTTGGACTAATAATGTCCTATATCCACTTTTTTTATTGATTTATAAGTACAATTTACCTCTTTTATATTTCTTTTTCTCTCTTTGTCTCTTTTTTTAGACTTTATTTACATATTCACATGCGTTCCCTTATCAAGCTTAGAATTTCCTCAAATTTGGCGCATTCCAAGTGCTTGGAATTCTTCGGTCTCGCTTTGACATTGACTTTAGCTCGTAGAAGCCTTTCCTATAGGCCTTTATCACTTCATACGGACCTTCCCACGTTTGTCTTAACTTTCCTGCATTCTGCTTCCCACGTTTGTCTTAACTTTCCTGCATTCTGCTCCTTTGAATTTTCTGTTACTTTCCTCAATATCCAATCTCCCACCTTAAATTTCCTCTCTTTTACCTTCGTGTCATAAGCTCTGGCTATTTCTTATTGATAGGCTTCTAATTAATTAAGGTTTCTTCTTTTGCTTCTTCTAGTAAATCTATGTTTCAAGCAATTTGCTCCTCATTTCTGCCCTCCTCCATTAGTTTTGTCTTCAGAGTTAGATATCCCAATTTAGTTGGTATCATGGCCTCTGATCCATATCCCAGAGAGAAATAAGTTGCATTAGTTGACCTCCTTCTAGTTGTTCAATATGTCCACAACACGTTAGGAAGTTCATCTGCCCATCTTCCTTTTGTCTTCCAGCTTCATCTTTTTGTACTCGGATATTGTTTTGTTTGTTAACTTTGCTTGGCCGTTTTCTTGAATATAACTTCTTGATGCGAAACTTAGCTTTGTACCATAATTAATGAAGAATCTTCCTGCCTTTCCTTTAGAAAATTACGTCCCATTATCAACAGCAATTCTGTACGACATTCCATATCTACTTTTACCTGTCTCGAAATGAACTTGATTACATTTGTTTGATTGATATTGGCATAGGCTTCAGTTTCTGCCCACTTAAAAAATAGTCAGTTGCCACTAGGACATATCTTTTGCTAGATGGAGTTTTTGGTAGGATTCTATGATATCAATCCCCCAATTAGCAAAAGACCAAGGGCTTATGACATAATGTAATTTCTCTGACAGCATATGACTTAGGTATGGAAGATTCTAGCATTTTTCTTAACATGTTGTGTTGCCTCTGTCATCATCTTTGGCCAAAAGTATCCTTGAAAAATTATTTTATGCCCTAAGTTTCTTCCTCCCTGAATGGTTTCTACACATCCCATCATGGATCATTGAAAGTATTGCATGGGGCTCAGTTAGGGTCAGGCATTTCAAAAGCGGTCCTCCATATGATTTCTTATACAATTCTCCAGCTATCATAGTGAATCAAGCCACTTTGATGTTGATTTTCTTGGCTTCCACTTTATCCTTTGCGAGCTATTCTTTGACGAGAAATTTATAATTAGAGTTTTCTAGCTTTTTTCTTCATCGATTTGCTTTATCGCTGCAGTTATTTCACTTCTAATTTTTGAGTTTTCTTCTATGCTTGAATTTTAATCTCCAATATAGGCGTTACTTAATAAGCTTCCCCTTCCTCCACTATTGCTACTGCTTTAGCCAATTCGTCAGCATTAGTGATTTCATTTCTTAGTATTTGTTCTATCAAAAATTTTTCAAGTTTTTGATTCAGAGCCTCCATAAGTGCATAATATTTTGAAATTCTTGGCTCTTTTGCATCATATGCTCCATTAAACTGATTTACCACTAGCTGCGATTCACTTTTTGCTTGCACGTTTTCTCCTTCTATTGCTTTTAAGAGTTTTAGTCCCAAAATCAACACTTTATACTCCACAACATTGTTGGTTGCTTCAAATGTTAGCCTGATAGCATATTCCAACTTCAAGTCTCCCTTTTTTAAAACTACTCCTGCCCCTAACCTATAACGCCTCAAAAATTAATTAAGTGGTTTTAGTGTGTAAAATAGTGAGTTAGTGTATCAAATTATAATTCAAGCCTAATCTAAAAATTTTGCAATAATGTCTTAATAAATTCGATTTTTAAATTAATTTGATCATTTTAATTTGCTATTTTGAATTTTTGAAACAAAACTATTTGTTAAATACCAAACACATGCCGTTTAAAAGCTATGTATCACACACAGCTTTCTCTTGTTGGTTTTACTCCCCTCTATTTAAACTCTCTCTCTCTCTCTGCTTTTCCCTCACTCTTTCATGCTCTCTCTCTCTCTCTCTCATCTCACTCTCCCTGCCTCCCCTTCTCTCTCTTCTTTTCTCAAATTTTTGAATAAAAAATCAAGCCAAGCTTTGGTTTCAAAGGATTAAAGGCTCGGGAATGTGATTTAACAACCATAAACACGATTTAAGGATTGAATCAAGGTTAGTTTCCAAAATTTCAAAAACTTTTTCAATTTTTCCATTTTCATTGACTTTTGAAATCCGAGCTTGTTTTAGCTTAGAAAACCTTGAATTCAAGTTAGTGGAACTCAAAACAACTAGAATCTAAGCTTAGTTTGAAAAAAAACAGATTTAAATCAAAATTTTCTATTTTTCTATATTTTCTCCATTTTTAGATTTATTCAAAATTTTTGTGTAAATCATGTTTAAATGTGTTAAAAAGTAATCTACTATGTTTTCTATCCATTATGATCATTATGTATGCTCAGGATTTGAGAAAACAAGTTGAAAATAAGGATTTAGGCTCGGAGAGACCAAAACCCATGCATGAAAAATTCTAAAATTTTTCCAGTTCGGCAGGCCAAATTCATGAGTTCGGTAAGCCAGATTCATACGTCCGGTAGGCCGAACTTGAAAAAGTTCGACCGACAGGACCTGATTTGCCGACAAGCCAAACTACACAGTTTGGTAGGCCAATCTGGGGAGACCGGTAGACCAACCGAACTTTATGAAAAATTTTTCGTTTTCACCCATTTTTACTGTTTTAAACCCCGATTGAGAATTTAAACTTTATAGTATAATTTTGCAAACTAAATGGCACACTAGGACACTATGAGATAGGTTAGTAATGTGAAATATCCTAAGCTAGAAATTGATTAGCTTAGTTTACGTTTAAGGTTATTCGTGGTTCCATGGAGCTAACGTATAGCAGAATGGGACTATAGTGCTAAGTCATGATATAGGATGTTGAGGTAGGACTTTTACCCCTTTCTTGGTAGCCAAGTTTTTAAAAGATTTTGACCTCAAATGGATTTTTATCAAAATGTTTTCAATGACTGATTGAAAAGGATTTTTATCAAAACGTTTTCAATGATGGATTGAGAAAAGGGATTTTTGTTGGTCATTTTCATGAACAGTAGGATAAGGTGTTTTTCATAATAAACCACATAATGAATGTAAATGGTCATACTTGGTAAAATGAGATTTTTAATAATTATAGAAAGATATATATATATGTATATATATGGACATGAAGCCATATTAAAGATCATGTCGTGTAGCGTGCGACCTTGGGGACAGGTCACAAAACCCAGCTGAGTCACTTCGGTGGTAAATATTATGGTTTGTCCAGAAAAAGATAAAAGATACATTCTGAATGAACAATTTTTTATAGAACTTGTTTGAATGAATTTTATTTATTTACTTAACACTATTTCTAATTCATCTCCTTGAAAGGCAAACTTTATATTTAAAGTATTTACCAGTTTTTTTAAAAGTATAGTCTTACTGAGTCTTTCACTCACTTTTTACTTGTTTTCAAACATTTTCGCCCTCTAGGTGAAATCTAGCTTAGGACCAACGGAGAATCCACTGCCTGGACTCGCAAGCAATAGAGGACTTTGAGTAGGTTAGTAGCTGTAGTAAATCAAGGCATGTATTATTTAAATTTTATTTTTCATGTTGGACTGTGACTGTAATAATTATTGTCGATACTATGTGTATGTACACGTTGTGGGCCGGTGGGACCCAACACGTACCTTCCTTGCCCTCTTTATTATTTTATTTCTTTTTATTTCCTTCTTATCCGTTTTTACTATTTTTAATAATTGATCAAAAGTTTTAAATTGTATTGCATTTTAATATAATTAATTAATTCCTTTAATTGAAAATTTTTAGCAAAAACTCAATTAAATTTGTCTAATCAACCGCCACGTTACCACCCGTACTTGGGGCATGACTTTACCCATATTAATTATTTGCCCCATTAATACGCAGCTCCCACTTCTCCTCCTCCTCCTTCTCATTCCCAGTCTCATCATCTAAGCTCCCAAAGCTTGAGCATTTTGAAATAAAATGTCACGCCCCGGAGTACGGGGGGTGACGTGGTGGTTTAGTTGAATTAATTAAGTAAAGATTTGGTTAAAAATCAGGGTTTTAAAATGAAATTTATGAATAAAAATGTGATAATTTTGAAATCATTTGAATAGAAAGGTTAAGGAAATAAATGAATTGCCATAATAATTAAACAGATAGAATTAATATTAAAATAACTAAATATGGGGTGGAACGCGTATGAGTCCCACTAGCCCACATATTGTGCACACACATATAGTACTGACAATATTATGATACAACCACAGTCCAGAATAAAAGAGGAGTTTAAGTCTTACATGCCTTGAATGATAAATTAACCTACCAAAATACTTCTACTGATCGTAGGTCCGGTCGGCGGACTCTTCTCCAAACCTATGCTGATATCCACCTAGGGTTAAGATTTTAAAACAGATAAAATGTGAGCGAAAGGCTCAGTAGGACTATATTTAGAAAATTATTCAACTTTAAAAGAAATTGCGTAAATCAAATAAACATATAAAAATATACTGGAACAATCATCGAATAAATAATTAAATGTAAAATTAAATAGAATATAATCTTATCAGAATGATTCAAATAAATCAATCAAAAAGTACCATTTTCCTTTCCTGGGCAAACCATACATGACTCACCACCGTAGTGGCCCAGCTGGGTTTTGGGACCTGCCCCCAAGGTTGTTCACTACACAACCCGATCTCTGATATGGCATCATGCCTTAATATATATACATATATATATCTCTCTGATTCATGAAATCTTTTCTTATCAGATGTAATCATTTATATTCATTATGAAATTTATTATAAAATCCATCTCAATCCACTGTTTTAGAAAACAGATATTGAAAATCCTTTATCAACAAGTCATTTGAAAACATTTTCGTAAAAATCCATTTGAGGCCAAAGTATTTAAAAATGGCTATCAAAGAAGGGGTAGAAGTCCTACCTCAATACCCGTACCGGTATCTCACACCGTAATCCCGGTCCGCTATACATTAGCTCCGCGGATCCATGCACAAATCCTAAATGCATAGTAACTTAGCTCATTAGCATCTAACCCGAGGTATCCTATGATACTAAATCATCTCATGGTGTCCTAGTGTGCCATTTAGGTTTATGAAATCATTGTACAAAGTCGAAATTTAAACCAGGATTCAAAACAGTTAAAATGGGTGAAAATCACAAAATTTTCCTTGGCTCGGTCGGCCTGTCGGACTGCACAGTTCGGCCTGCCGGAGGAACAGGTTCGGTCGGCCGAACATCTTCAGGTTCGGCCTGCCGGTCGGATGAATCCGGCCTGCCGATCCTTTGAATCCGGCCTGCCGAACACGAAGTTCGGCCTGCCGATCTGGGAAATTCTAGAAATTTCCACGCACGGGTCTCGGCAGTCCCGAATTCAAATTCTCAAATCTAACCTGTTTTCTCAATTCCCAGGCATGGATAATCATCATAAACAATAGAAAATCATAATAGAACACTTTTGAATGAATTAAAACAAGTTTTAAACAACATTTTCTCAAAAATCCAAAAATAGAGAAAATAGAGGAAAAATGAAAAATCTTGATTCTAATCCGTTTTTGATGAAATGAAGTTTACATTCTAGCTAATCTAAGTCAATCTAACTTAGATCGAAGCTTTTCTAGACTTAAAAACTCCAAAATTTCAAATTACAAGAAAATCTTGAAAAATAGAAAAACTTTGAATTTTAAAATCTAACCTCGAATCAAAGCTTGAAAACGTTGTTTTTGTCGTTGAATCTTGTCCCCGAGCCTTCGATCTCCTAGCCCGAAGCTTGAAAACGTGATTTGTTCTCAAAAATTTTGAGAGATTGAGAGAGAGAATGAGAGAACCGAGAGAGACGAG
>CAMOHE010051509.1:0-22902 GCA_946598075.1 Artocarpus hirsutus
TACAATGATTTTATAAACCTAAATGGCACACTAGGACATTATGAGATGATTTAGTATCATAGGATACCTCGGGTTAGATGCTAATGAGCTAAGTTACTATGCATTTAGGATTTGTGCGTGGATCTACGGAGCTAACGTATAGCGGACCGGGATTACGGTGTGAGACACCAGTACGAGTATTGAGGTAGGACTTCTACCCCTTTCTTTGGTAGCCGATTTTAAAATGCTTTGGCCTAAAAAGGATTTCTATAAAAATGTATTCAAATGACTTGTTGATAAAGGATTTTCATTATCTGTTTTCTGAAACAGTGGATTGAGACGGATTTTATAATAAACTTCATAATGAATATAAATGATTATATCTGGTAAAGAAAAGATTTTATGAATCAGAGAGATATATATGTATATGTATATATTTTAGGGCATGATACCATCTCAGAGATCGGGTTGTGTAGTGAACAACCTTGAGGGTAGGTCCCGAAACCCAGCTGGGCCACTACGGTGGTGAGTTATGTATGGTTTGCCCAGGAAAGGAAAACGGTATTTTTTCTGGTTGATTTATTTGAATTATTTTTGGAAGTTTATATTTTATTGAATTTCTCATTTAATTATCTATTTGTTAATGGTTCCAGTTCATTTCTACATGTTTATCTGATTTTAAGAAATTTCTTTTAAAGTTAAATAATTTTCAAATATAGTCCTACTGAGCCTTTCGCTCATGTTTTTATTTGTTTTAAAATTTTAACCCTAGGTGGATATTAGCATAGGATTGAAGAGGAGTCCGCTGACCAGACTTACGAACCGTAGAAGAATTTGGTAGGTTAAACTACAATTCAAGGCATGTAAGATTTTTAACTTTCTTTACTTTCGGACTGTGGTTGTATTATAATATTGTCAATACCATATGTGTGTGCACAATATGTTGGCCAGTGGGACTCATACGCGTTCCACCCCATAATTAATTATTTTAATGTTATTTCTATTTATTTAATTGTTATGATGAATCATTTTATTTCTTTAACTTATTCTATTCAAATGATTTTCAAATTATCACATTTTTACTTATAAATTTAATTCTAAAACCTTGTTTTTAACTAAATTTTTATCTGTTTAACTTAATTAAATCTCCACGTCACCTTCCGTACTCCGGGGCGTGACAGTGCTCGTAGAATCTCATTGTATTCATGATCATTTTCCATCATTTGCTCATCTACATCTTTACCGTTGATAACATTGATCTCTAATGATATACTTTGTTCCCCCACATACATTTCAATCTTCTATGCAAAACTTTTACTCTACAAATAAATACTTAATAATTAATAAATCAAGCTAATACATACTGAAATCTCTAAAAAAGACAAACAACACAAAGTAACAGATGATAAAAGGAAAACCACATTTGTAGCTTATAAACGTTCAATATAATAAAAAAACTAACGATAAAAATTAACCTAAATAAAGAAATATCATGGCATGTATAAAAAATCCTAATAAATTAGAACATTTAATTTTACCTGGTTTAAGTTGACGAAGTCGGTTATCTTCTTCACAAAAATTCTTCATTTCTTGAAACAGGGTAAAAAAGTGCTCAGGGAAGAAAAAAGTAAGAAGGGAAGAAAAAAAAAGCTAGAATGGGCATGCATTAGCTTCTCTTGTACGCTTTAAGTTTTTTTATTTTTTTTATTTTATTACTTTTATAAAGATTAAGTGAGAAACAATTTTTTATTATTTTTTGTGCACTAAAATCGATTCGAACTTCTCCTGGTTTTGATGTAACCAGGGCCCACTTTTTCCTTTTTTTTCTCTCAAAATTTGGAGCTCTCCCGTGCAGCCAACTCGGATGGGGTTACGGCCCCCTTGAGTTATTTAGAGTTACTGTGATCTCTTTTTTTTTTTTTTTTTTTGGTCTTTATGGTCCCACATCCCCAAATCACTTGCTTTCAATGTCTTTTTCCAACCCAAGCACGACCAAATCTCCACCGTACACGGAATAACCGTTATAGTTCGTCCTACGGCTTTCTTTGTCCCCATCCTTCTGACACTGTCCACGTGTACGCCCTAGATGCGATGGCGAAGCCGATTACCTAAAACACGTGTAGGATAGGTCGGTTATCTGTTCCGTATGAGATTAGGCCCTTGGAGTTTAAGCAAAAAAGTAAGGGGAAGAAATCAATCTCTGCCGTTCATCATTATTTTCCAAATCAAAATCGTGATATTCAACGGTGTCCTGTACTTTTTCCGTTGAAATCGCCGTCGACATCTGCAGCTCCTGTACTGGCATTACAGACTCCTCCGGCAACTGCTCCGTCGCCTTCTGACGTGGTCAGCTCTCCTCCTTCTCCTTCACCGGCCTCCTCCGATGTCGTTCCTGCGACTTCTCGGTCGTCCATCTCTGCGCCGCCGTCAGAGGGCCCCACTCCGGTGGGAACGCCGCCACTGCTGCTGCATTCTCCGTTCGCTGGATCTGTCGCCGCCGCGGTTTTCGCATCTGTTCTCGTGATGTAGAGTGTATCATTTAAGGTTCGATCGGAGATTTTTTTTTTTTTTGTCGGTGACTCATCATCTTGCCGGATTCGTGGTTCTTAGCAGATATTTTATATTTTATTAATTTCTTTTATTAATTTATTTATTGCATTTTATTTTGTAATGATTCATGATTGATTATATTATAAAAAATTAATGAGATAGTATTTGCTATTTTTTTCCATCTTTTTTCTAAAATTGTTGCTACGATGTTAAAGATTTTTCTTCTACTACGTGTTCATCAGCAGATCATGATGAGAATTGTTTTGGAAACAATAAAAAGAGGAAGAGCTTCATTACCCTAAAATAGAAAAGAATAAGAAAACAATAAAAAAAAAAAAAGAAGAGATGTATTAAAAAAAAAAAAAAAACCAGAGTTTCCTTGGTCCAATTATGATGAAACGCGCAATTGAACAATTTTCAAAAGTGCTTTGAATCCATTACGGAAGCTCTATCGTATGGAAAACGGAATGTTAAAAAAAAAAAAAAAAAAAAAAAATGAAGAAAGGAAAAGCGGAGACTCTTGTAACGTTAAGGGGGAAAAAGGAATCAATTAGGAATTTTCTTAGGTACAAGGGGAAAAAAAATATCACATGCTTTTCTTTTTTTACGGGCTATAAATCAGACTTTCTCTGCGAGGTGTTTCTTTGATTCTTTCTATATAGTAAGAATCGATTCCGTCGTTGTCATTGTTGACTTTCTTTTAGTTGAAAGGAGGCCTTTTTTTCTTTTGGAAATGTTACTATTGATTATTATTGTAAACGGTTTGTTTATAATCAAATGTAAAGATACTAGATTGGGTTGTTAAAGTTTTGTTCAAGAAAATTGGACCCTCAAATCACCGTTAAATGGGTCTATTAGCCTGAGTTAATGTGCAAGATTGGAGTGAAGTAAACAAAATAATGCTGTTACAAAAATAACACGTAAGATTTATAGTGGTTCACTCTGTTAATGAAAAGCTACATCCACTGTAATATACTATAATATTTTGCATACAAATTACAAAAGAGCAAGGATATATGAGAAAGTAAATGGGCATAGTTTTTGTATCTATTTCTGTGTCCCGCATAATGAAACAACCATCCCTTTATATAGAGGATAAGGAAGAATTGTGGCTCCCAACCGTCTGGCAGAGTGGGACTAGGCATTGTAAGTAACTACAAGAGTGAGACACATGTTGATTGATGATAGACTGCAAGAATCATGCCTCCTCCACGTTTCGGTCCATGACTAGACGTGTTATAACCTTCAGTTCGTGCTAATAACTATCAACTCGTGGCAATCGATCCGATCGAACCAAGACTTGGGTAACGAGTACAAATTATCTAGAACAGACGAGAAAACCGAATGCCTCCAACCACAGAGGTAATCGAACCAATCGAGCCAAACAAATCGTTAATTTGATTGGACTTCATTAATTTGATTATGTTTGATCTATTCGATTAATTTTAGCATTAGGCCGACTGGACTTGTCAGTAATTTGGGCCTGACTAAATTGCATCCCAACAGTTAGCCCCCCACTCCTTAGTCGATGTAATAGACTACAAGAGTGATTAATGGTCAGGCTCTAGTTCGATGACACGTCACCTTGATTGATATCTTGCATCCGTGCTTGAATCATTACCTTTCCTCGAAAAATCGTGATAATTAATTACTTGCAACGTGTGTCATCATACGATTGGCAGGCTCCAAAATATTTCTACAGCGGTGACGCATACATCTGATTCAAAAGGACACTGCCTTAATTTGAGTGGGAACTCAAAAAGACGTGAAATCCTAGCCTCGGATCAAATGGTTCTGAATTGATCTTAGTCGTCGATCAAACACCTCTGAGTAGTATATAAACCACACTTTCTCTCTCCTCTTCATTTCGCTTCTTTCCCTTTGAACTTAAGGCTGTTTTCTCCTTATTTCTTAGAGTTTCTCAGTGGTTTCTAGGCAAGATTTCCTTCTTCTCTTCTAATTTTCTTGTGATTTTCTTTTCGTAATCTTGTTTTTCTTTCAATTTTGAGCATTTTGATACAAAACACGCCTCATTTTTTGAGAAAATCAACGATCGCTGAACCTGTTTGGCTGTTGCGAGTCTAGAACACTCACAAACTGTTGGAACCTCCCTAGTTTTTAGGATCCTTTGGCTTTTTGATCTCCAAAACCCCTAGATTTTCTTTGGCAAACCTGTTTCTGTAAGAATGTCAAAGGCAATTATCATCGATTCAAGCTCTAGCAGTGGCGAGGACCCTTGGTCAAGCAGTGTGAAAGTGAAATCGACGAAAGATTTGCCAGCAGACTATGATCAAATCAGGTAGTAGAATTGGCAGTGCTGGGACCAGTGGAGAGGCAACGATCCAAGAGGAAGAGCAAAACTAACAAGCAGGTACCTCGATAAGTGTCAATCAAATCGAACAACTCAAAAAAAGAAAGTACATTTCTCCAACCAAGGGAGTGTCCTTTTTTACGAAGGAACCAAAATCTGTCTTGATAGAGGAAAATTTGCAAACGATATAAACGAAGTATGGGGTCTCATCTTCGGTAGAAATTCAACTACCTTACCCCAGCAAATGAGCCGATGCGTAAAATGGTAACTGGTTCTGTATGTGCACCAAGTGGTTTGAGCTCGGTCTTGGTCTACCAATCCTCGAGTTCATGATGGAGATTATTGGTCACTTCTTCATCTCCATGACAAAGCTAATGCCGAATGGAATTTGACTACTGATAGACTTGATGGTTCTAATCAAAGAGGCCAAGATCGACTTTGATATTTACGATTTCATTTGGTGCTACTACTTAAAGCCAAACAGCAAAAACTTGGGTCGCTTCTACTTCATGTATCGTCAATTGAAGCAACTCATAACAAAATTTGTTAATGCAGATAGACATTGGGAAGAAAGATACTTCTTTATGTTGATCAACCATGATTCCTTCGAGTTGACTACTTGATTTCCTTTTCTATTTGCTTTTGGTCACATTGGTAAGCCTCGATACTTGCATTTATTTCAAACAATAACTCCAACTGTTCTCAAGTGCTCTTATCCAATCGACGAGAGGTTCCAAGCAAGGTTGAACGCACTGCTATCATTAGAAGGTCGGACTTGGCTGAAATCTCGCAACCCGATCGACTTGGAAAGTCGTCGATTTGGAAGTACTTCAAAGAAATCTCATGTAACGTCCGCCGTTTTCTTCTATAGACACTTATGTTAATTTAACGTTAGAATGTGATGTTTTAGTGCTATTATTATTTATGTTAAGTAAATTAACTTTTTATGTAGTAATGTCACAGGTGACGGCCTTGTGTGATCGATGTGCTCAGGATGTTCATGTCAAAAGTGATGATAAGCTTAAAGTATTTATTTATTATTTTTATGTGTTTCAACTTGCTCAAAATTCATAATCTTTATAATGCTTTAGGGTTATGTATGCCTACAGTTATATTCTTGATGATGACATGAATATTGTTGCATATTTTCTTATTTTTATAACATTTACGATGCTATAATAATTACATATGTAGTATTTTTATTATAATGGCATTAAGTAATTGATAATATAAAATGTCTAAGAGAATATTGTGAAAATTAATATTTTTGGGGTTATGGAAGTAAATATTTTGTTATATATAAGTAATTATATATCATAATTATTTTAACTTATATTATAATATTATATTATATTATATTATAAGTTTATTTTATATATATTTATATATATATATTATGTTATAGAGAAACGGCATATTACTGTGAGAAAAAAAAAAAAGAGAAATTGAATTAGATTAGGATTAAGGTTTTCTACACTTATCTAATCCCTTCTCTCTCATAAATCTATAAATATATCTTTAAGCCACCAAAGCCTTCATTCTCTAAATTTTTAGCCAAAGAAAATTCTCTCTCTCCTTTATTTTTCTGCAAACAATTGAAGGAAATATTGGGTTTTCATTTAGATAATTCAAGAGAATTAAGAAGAATCGTTTTAGAGGTAAGAAACTCATTCTAAACTATTGTTGAAATTTTGTTTTTTTTGTGATCCGACCCTTATAACTTTGTCTACGAATTTCCGTTTGCTCTGAAATTTTAGTATGATGTTTATGTATGTGTTATGTGATATTACTCAAAGTTTCACTTTATTTGGAATTTTCTATGCTGAGATATTAAATTTTCTTTCTCTGCCACTCATGACCAAACTATTGCTGATTGGTATTTTATACAAAAGTATAGTCCATGTTTAAGGGGCAAACGACCTTTGATTTGAACGAAATTTTACAGAGATATTCTTGCATATGTTAAGTTATGATCTGGAAAATTTTGTGGTTATTTGATGAATATTTTATGAGTTCTTGAATTTTCTTTAAGATAGGTTTTATGGCTGTCTATTCAGTAAATTCGGTACTTCTTGTTTATGTGACCTATTTGTATGGCTAAACAAATTTATTTGCTAATGAGATTTTTGTGGTACTATATATATATGTTATTAGGTTGTCTTAAAAATTTTAGGATTAAAGTAATTTTATTTTTTAATTATTGAATTTTTGATGCCTTAAGTCTACTTTTCATACTAACACCTAATAGCCGTCGTATTTTAGTAAATTTTGATTCTGTATTTGTGATGTTTATATTTCTCTTATATTTTCTCAAATACTAGACATCTTAAGCTTTTTTTTGGCTTTTGAATCGCTTGAATCAGAGTTCTCATTAAATAGTTATGATTTTTCAAAATTGACTTTAAAAGCTATATAGTTTTAAACAGACTCGAAATTTAGATTGAATTTCAAGGACTTTTTCTTCATGAGAATTATTGTTAAAATATGTGTGTAATATATGAAATTATTTGTTTTTGAGTCTAGTTTCTAATGCCACTGGTTTTGATTGATTTGGAGTTAAGATGAAATTATTATGAATTTTTAAGTGAATAAAGGTCATTCTGCCTACTTTCTGGAATTATGCCCTAGGTTTATAAATTGTAATTTTGTGCTTCTTGATATTATTACGTGATAAGGTGATGTTTTATGATAGTATGAGATGTTATATTTCACTAATAGTATTGCAAATGACTTATGGTCAATATGAATGTTTGACATGAACCCTCCAAAAGGCGAGCACACCGAGAACCGCAGCGACGTCACCCAAGTTAAGGTTTAGTAAGCAAACAAAACAAGTAAGTACATTCTCACCTGCAACATGATAAAAGTTTATGAAAAAGTTTTAAGAATATGTTTTATGATAATTTTTAAAGTTTGTTTTTACATGTTGTTTTCTCATGAAAACTCTTGTTGTAACAAGAAAGTTTAACAAATGTTTCAATGATGAGGTATGTTAAAAGTATATCTATATATATGTATCCTTAATTAAGTGTTGCACACCCTATGTTATGTTTATGTTTATGATGTCCCAAAGGTTGAACTTGTCATGTTTGGTTTGGGATTAGCTACCCCTCTCCTCTCATGACGGCGCGCCTATGATGTTGATGTTTGTGGTGCAACACTTGGGCCCTGAAGATAAAATGAATGAAGCTTTTAATATGGATAATGATGATGAAAGTTATGTTCTATATAAAGCTGTGCCAAGTGCACTATTATATTAATGATGATTATGTTTGCAATGTTTCATAAAGATTTTCATAAAATGTTTATGTTGTGAGATTGGAAAGTGTACTTACTAAGCTTTTGCTTACTTAGTTTATAATCATGTTGCAGATAAAGGTAAGAGGACCATGGAATAGGTGGAGGGTGAGGACAGGCATGTGGGCTATGTACGATGGATCGGAAACGGAAAAACGCCAAGAAAGAATATAATTTTTTTGAACTATATTTTTATTTCTTTGAATGCTATAATTTCTGCACTATTAAGTAAAAAAAAAGACTTGTTTTACATTTATTTTGATTTTTCAAAAGTTCAGTCTACCAAACTGTTTAAAACAGATTATAAAGTTTGTTTTCAAATTTTGTTTGAATTATGGTTTTGTTAATTTGGCATTGATAAACCATGAAAAAAAAAATAAATTTGAAATATTTGGAATATTTAAAAAAAAAAAATTTGCATGCATGGATCTTGGGACATGTTTATCAAATTGTGTCTAAATTTAAGTTGTCTATTTATCAATAATGATAACAAGGATGAAAGTAACGATTATTGTGACGTCCATAAGGGGGCGTTAGAGCCGAACACTGGTGCAATACACAAGTTCCAAATTTAAATGACAATAGATTCAAGAAGCTTGATACTATGCTTTTGTCTTTATTATGGTGAACAGTACAAAGTATATAGTAGTGCTATAGAGGAGCATTAAGCTAAACTATTTTGCAGAGTGAACTATGAGGGGCTAAAAATATGGTTGCAATGAGGCATCTAAGGAATGTGAATATTCCTTAAAGGTATTGAGGTAGTTCTTAGTTGGAAAAGCCAACAGTTCTATATTGCAACAATGTTGCAAATATGGCTATTATGAAGGATTCAATACATCACTACAAGAGTAAGAACATGAACAAAGAGTATTGTATCATTTAAAGCATTGTGAAGAACAAAAATATGGTGGTGATGAGTTAGTATTTTACTCACGAATCTGGTGCTTTTAAGCTTAAACATTTGCGTAACCCTCAAGCATTAGTGTTATTTTATATCATTTTGTGATATTTTGTAGAAAATGAAGAAATTTGGGAATTAGAAAAAAATAGGCCCAAAAAGAGGATTTTAGAAGTATTTTTTTAGCTCCAAGGCAAAACGCCTTGCATGGCCATGCAACAAGGCACACAGGCCATCTAGCCCCATTTAAAGCCTTGCGCAGCCGCACCACTTAGGCGTACTGGCCACACGACCCTAGACAAGGTGCTTCATAGACGCACAACCTTGTTGCATTGGCCATGCACCTCTGGCAAACTGGAGAGAATTCAAGGGCTTGATCAAACTTTATTTTGATCCAAAGGCAAAGATTTTGCTAGGATTAGAGGCCTTAATTATGAACTCAACCCAAAAGCCCTTGTGTCAAAGACACAATTTCCAAGGAGGATTTTGGAGGCACATAATTTCATTGAGAGAATAGCTTAGAGACTAATTTTCTTTAAGGATTTTGTTGGAGATTCTTGAATATTTGAGGCCTTAAAGATCATCTCTACTATAGTTTCCCCTTAATCTCTAATTGATTTTGACTTTCATTAGGAATTCTTAATTTGGATTTGTAATGAACATGTTTACATTTATGGATTTCTTGATGTTATTAGCTATGAAATTTTCTATGTTTTGCTAGATTCTTTGTCTAGGGCCTTCATGTAGCTCTGTTTAAACTATGCTTGTAATATTTTGATAATTGTTAATATATTTTCATTTCAATTCATTGTGTTTTTATTTGCTTAATACTTTTAATCTGTTGAGAAATGAATCAATTGAATGTGATTTATGGATTTTAATGTCTAAAAGAGGCTAATACATTTATCAGTTTTTAAGTACACAATCTTGTGTGGTTGAGTTCAAGAAAATCAATGGCACTTTGACGTCCACTATTAGGATATGCTAAATAAGCATATAGATAAACAAATTAGATAGAGATATCGACTTGTTTATCCATGTACATAAACTCATTGATGCTTGAGAATGGGAATGAGATGAATTTAAACCTTCGATCAATGAATTAGAAAAAATTAATTAAAAATTACTAATTAAGACAAGCATAGGTAGAATAGCATGAAATCAAGTCCCTTAACTCTCATCATATAGAATTTTTGTTTCACAAATCATCAGGTTTGTGTTTGCTTTGTTAGTTGCTCACTTAGCTTAGTTAGTTTAATTTTAATTAGATTTGCATTTTAATTCAAATTTATTGTTGCCTAGAAAAAATTGAGTTCCAAAAACCATAGTAATTAGTTTAAAATGCTAAAAATTCAATCCTTAAGGGATGATATTCGACCTTTTTTGTTACTTTATTACTTTTATAACCCGTTCACTTGTGACAAGCAGTATACAAGATAGTGTTGAAGGACAAACTACTAATTCATTAGTTTGGGATTATTGAGGCTTTGGTGGCTATAGGTTTTAGAATAGTGGAAAGGGCATGGAGATGTACGGTATGTCAAATATGCTCAGTTAGGACGAGTGGGAAATTGTTAGTATTTCAATGCATTAATAGACCTTTGTTTTCAATAAATAATAATGCTATAATTACATATTCAATAAAGAAATGGTCCTATTTATTTTCATATCGTTGATTGTATGACAAGTAAATAAAATGTTTGTGACTATTATACAAGATCTTGAATCATTCCCATTTGTGGTTTATATGCGAAAAGATATGATAGCATGATTAATAGTCTGAAATTATATTATGTATCCTGTAGACTAAAAATGGTGATTTTATTCTTGATAAATTTGTTATAAAGATCCATATCCAATTGGGGAGACGATTTATTTTAGTCTCCAAGAGCAATTAAGGCTCTACGATAGACACATTAATGTGTTAATCTAGTGGAGATTATATACTGGATTTGACCTAAAGTGTCAATTAATCTATTTATAATTTCGTTTATATAAATCAATTCACTTTGATAATAATTTATTCATGATCTTAATTTTAGAGTAGGTTCATGATTCCATCTATGCAGCTTGTGTCTTTTGATATATCAAAGGTAGGAACTCCAATGCTCGAAGGTTCTATTTGTCGATATGTTAGCAGAATGACCTATATTTGATGAAAGCATACTTTATAGATATACTATTCCATAGCCCCATCACAAGAGTAAATTTTTTCCTTTATGCATTATTCAGTAGGACATTGGAAAATACCAGGCTTAGTCATCTAGATACATTTGGTAATTGGATTATATTAAATTTCCATCTGTTATAAATGAAATTTTTTATAGAGAAGTAAAATAATAGAACTTTGAGATAAAATAGTCTAGAAGGCAAAACAGATCTTATCCTTAAGTCAATTATGGATAATCTAAGGGGACACACATAATGTGAGAGATCATGGAGAAGACTAATCAAAATCTTGTAAATAAAAATATTGTCAAGAGTACAACTTCTAGGTTTATAGTTGAATAATGTCAAAGTTTATTATTAACAAATAAATTATATGACATTATTTAATTTATGATTATAGAAGCTTGACAATATATGTCCAATAGGTTCTAACACTAGCTTGCTAACTTTAATCACAAATCGAGTGATAATCTAATATAATAAGTAATCCAATAAGTATATTTTTGAATTAATTGACCTAAACTGTGTATGCGTAAGAATCCATTTGAACTATTGGCGCCAAAGGTAGTCCAGCATGCTGGGATTTGTTGGATTTTGTGATTCAAATAAGCAACAAAAAATTAAAATTAATTCCCACAAAACCCTCGCAGGATCTATGCAATTCGATTAGATTGATAAGAAAGTCATTGAATCTTACCATGATGACAAAAGGGGCAAGATTTTTAGAAGAAAGAGAGTGGGTTCACTCTGGTGACACCTTAACTTGAGCTTTTCATATTCAAGATTGGATTTAGATGTTGTTACTCAAAGCAATGCCCTCTGTAGGTATCTACATGAACAGATTCTCTCAAAAACGAATTGGTGTGCTAGTACCCTCTCCTTACGGCAAATGACTCTCTCTCTAATTTTAGGGTTTTTAATGTTCTCGCCTTTTAGAATAAGAGAATGCCTTCTTTTCCTTGATTTGGCTAGAAACCCTAAAACAAATATATATATATCTTTATTGACTTCGAGATAGAGTCAAATTTTTACTAGGGTAAACTGTAATTCAAATATGATTCAGAGAATCCAGACAAAATCTATAATTCAAATATGATTCAGAGAATCTAGATGATCTCAGTAATTCAAATATGATTCAGAGAATCTAGATAATGTTAGTAATTCGAATATAATTTAGAGAATCTAGATAATATTAGATTCAATAAACCTAGACATATCTAGTACATCGAATCTGGACATTATCAGGTTCGTTGAACCTAGACATAGTAAACCCAAAATTCATTTTTGGTCTGTTCTAAGTGTGTGACCCTATAGATTCACATAACGTTGGTAGTGGGCTTGAAATTCTGTTTCTGGCCTACAACTCATAAGCGGCTTCTAGCAAAATATTATGATTACCTAGGTTATGCGACTGTCAATAATCCCACATAACCTAACCCATAATAAGTATTAAAGTCCTTTTGTCACTCGATACCTTGATTGAACATAAGGCATGGATTATATCATCCTTATACTATTCAATCATATTATTTATCGATCTTGAGTAGACTGATATTGATAACCCTTATCAATTCATTCCAGTATGGCCATACCTTTTACTTCAGTCTAATTTATCGAGGGACCCATAGATATATTTCTCATAATAAATAAGAGACAAATTCCTTCTTAATCACTTACATTCCTCACATGATTCACTTTACATCCAACAACAATCCATTCCATCATCATGTTAAAGATAATATTAGATTGTGTCAAAATATAGAACTTGTCATGTAGGAAACTATATTGATTTTACGTTAGGAAACTATGGTGATTTTACGCAGAGGACTAGTATAATACTATTGTGATGAGAATCACTTATGACAATTATCTGTGTAGTATTCTCATAGCGAGTCGATCCAATACATCATTTCTCAAATATGTATCTATGAGTTAACTTAGTATCTCATACACATGATTAGTAAAACATAATCATCAATCAAACTTCATACTAGTCTTCATTCATTATTATCCCAATAATAATGACCGACTAGGGATAATTTAGAATAGAATTTAATTTTTCACCTAAGAGTTTTACTATCAAGTCACATACTTGATGACCTTAGGCTGAATTAACTATTCATGTAATAAAAAAAATAATGAAAATGCCTCTTTATTAATAAAATGCAAATATAACAAAGTCCATATGTGATCATTATATAATTGGCCTAGGGCACATCACTAACACAGCAAGACTATAGGTCGCATGTTTAGCGTTGCTATTTTAGAAAATTAATTGTTTAATTAATTATTGGGAAATAGTTATCCAAATTAAATTTGGAAATTTTGATTATTAATTATTTGAATACAAAACTCGAATAATAAATTTGAAAGCTATTTGAATTCGAATTTAAAAATAATTCATTATTCATAATTATATACATTAGATAATTTTTATAATGATATTATTCTAATTTAAATCAGAATCATTGAATTGAAAAAATTCTAGATAATGTAAAAGTAGTAGTTTCCTATTTTGAAGTAAGGAAAAGATTGAGGATACACAATTAGTGCATATGGTGCCAACACCGCGGTGAATTTTCCTGTAAGTGGCTTATACCATAGGGAAACTTCCTTATGACAAGCATGCACAGTAGCAAACTTGGGAGACAAATTTTCTAAGTCTCCTACCTTTAAAATGATATCTCCTACCATGCTCTACGAATAAGGACTATGGGTCTCAATATTTTGCTCCCTTTCAACAACTTATTCTTTCTAGATCTTTAGTGGTTGGATGGAGAAACCTAAGTATCCACACATATGACAATGCGTTGAAGAAGAATAGTATTGAAGATTATATGATGAAGAATCATAAGGTTTTCTATTGCGGTAATTGATTTCTACTTATAAGATGTTAGTTTTAATTTATGAAATAATTTGTTGTTCATGTGCAAAATATTTGAATTTTTCCTACATGGATCAAATTGCTTCACTAAAAGTTTTCAGATTTTCATTTATATTAAGTAGCTAAGGTAGTATATTAAGTACATTATTTTTATCTCCTTCAACCAAAGAGGCTAAAACTTGAGATGAAATAAAATCGGAAGCTAGTGTCTTTTCTTTTCTTTCTTGTTCACTTCTGAAAGGTTCAACTTGTATCATAGATTCAACTTGTATCATAGATTCTTTCCTTTTATTACTAGTAGAGGAACTAGGAGTAAAGTTAGATGGCTGATCATACGTAGGTTCTAATTCAATAGTAGAGTCATTTGCTAAATTTATTTTTAGTAAATTCAACATATCTTGATTCTATTATTACATTAGAATCTAGGTTCAATAACCTTATATGCATTGAAAGTCTTCACATATTCCATAAAAGCACTTTTAATTCCTTTTGTATCTAGCTTTAAAGATGTAGGGTCATGTGCAATATAGAAAGCAAAATGATAACTCTATAACTTCCAAGTTTTTTTGTTTTTATTATACTTTATTTTTAAAAAATTGATGTTGTTGAATTTGTTTTAATTTTGAATATTTAGAATTTAATTTTTGTTTAATTTCCCATCTAATTATTTATACTATCCTTATTTCTATGGGTAAATTAGACATAAGCACATTTATGTAAATCAAGAGTCAAAATAAGGTCCAAACGTGAACAAAAATTCATATGCTACTAGGCTCTGACATGCTACCACTCGAATAGCTAGGCACTATTGGGTTTGGTATCCTAAAAGCTGTGACATTGTACATATTGTTAATAAATAAATAAAGTGACATTTATTATTATTTTGGTTGCTTCTATGTATTATGAACACATTTACAAACATTAAAAAAATTCCATGATTATTTATGTGACTATAAATTTAACATATAAGTGTTATATGCTTAAGGATAAAATTTATAGATAATAATCTAAATAGTCCGTAATAATAAATTAAAGTTTAGGATCTTTAATTAAATGCTACAAGTACGGTCCAATCTCATTTAGAATGAAATAGTCATTATCCGGACTATTAATATAGAGACATTGGATTAGAGGTACTTTATATAATGAGATTATATAGGACTGGACCAGATAAATTATGAATCTTTAATAATCATCTATTAGAAATAGAGTATTCAAATTTATCACTATGATGATCATATATTTGACCGTCTTAATCTTGAGTATTTATTAGACTCCTATTTATGACATTATGTTTTTTGATTTGCTTGGTGAGATTTGTTTTAGCACAGATCATAACTTAGCATCTTAGAAACATAATGTAATAAATGGCTGGAAATAATATTATACAGATATGGAATCCATTTCTTCCCTATAGAAGTTAGAAAAATAGTTCTCTTGAGTGATAATTCAAGGTTTAAATAGTAGAGCGCTCGTTCATAATAAGATTATGAATTAACTATTCATTAGAGAATTATGGGAACTCATAGATAAAGATATAATAAGAAAGGTGAATGGATATTGAACCTATCTCTTATTATGAATTATTTATGGAGGACTAACTTATATGTAATGATTATATCCATAGATTACTCGCTAATTTTCTTTGAGTAATTTTACTATAATCTCAAGAATTTAGTTTTAGGTTTTTAGTAGAATAACACTGAAACTAATAAATTTGGCACATTAATCAAAGAGTTTAATTAATTGTCAAATTTATTGGAGTTTGGGTTATAGGTCTATAGGTCTCCAATACTACCTTTGTAACACTATATTGGATTTATGCATAGAATGAATTATACATATTTAGTTTAGAATTATTGAATTTTGAATTAATTATTTCACACTTGAATTATTAATGTGACACAAATAAATGTTCTTTGTGATACATAACGTAATGTGATAAATGTTGTCACATTTAACTAAGCATTAGTTAATTAATTAATTGATTAATTTTAAAATCTATTCTTAAATAAATGTGATTTATTTTTAATTTAGATTTAGATATATATATATATATGGTTTTGAATCAAATCTTTTTATATATAAAATTTTATAATATATTAATATCTATTTATATATTAATATAAAACAAAAAAAAAATGGAAAGTTAAAGCTTACTTTTCACGTTTTTAACTTTATATATATGTATATATGTATATAAATGGAATCATGTGATTTGTTTAAAAAAAAGAAAAGAGCGGAAAGGAAACATTTACATAAGCTAAACATATACACACACACACACACACACACATATATATATATTAACAAGAGTTTTTTTTATTCGTTTTTAGGAAAAAGGGAAAGGAAAAAGGTTAGAATCATGCTAAATATATCATTTCCTCATATATTTGATATGGTGGTTATTTCAAATTTGAAATTAATTGAAAAATTACTAATAGCTCAGATATAAAAAGAGAGAGATAATAATTATCTCAAGAGACTTTTCATTCACATAACTTTTGCAAAATACTCAAAGAGAAAAACTGAGAGTTCTTCTCTGAAAAAAAGGTCTGGTATCTCATGTGTTGAGTACATAGCAAATTCAAAAAAGTGTGAGAAAAATTTATTCTTACAGTTTGACGCCCACTCATCTTTCTATTGGTGTGGAGGCCTAGATTGAAAGATCGTGGTGACAAACAGGAAAGCTGAGATACCCTGATAGTCTTCAAAAAGGTCAGTTAAATTCCTAAAACTTTCTATTAATTAAAATTATATATCTATTCCCGATGAATAAAGTTTTCAAAAAAATTTTGTTTGTCAACGATCTGTTCCTTCCGTTATATTTCATAATTTAATTCCAACAAATGGCATCAGAGCGGGTTATAGCATATATAATTTTAATTAAACATGATTTTATTTTGATAATGTCATGTTCTTGATGCATGTTTATGGGCATTTTTTATCTTTGTAATTTTTATTCATGTGATGAATGGTTATTTAATGAATGGATTCTTTGTCGTTAATTATATGGTCCTTTTGTATTGATAATTTTATTTTCAGTTTGATTAGATTAAATCTGTGTAAACCCATAAAGGGATATAGACTTTTTTTGTAATTTATTATTATTATTATTATTATTTCTTTTCAATTTTTTTTCTTTTTTTCTATTCTCCTCTCCTTCACCTACTACACATGGAGCGATAAAGAAAAAGAAGTTCATTGGATCTTTTGGCCTAGTTAAGAAATTTGGGCTTATCAAATTTCAAAGGTAATTCAACAGATTGTTGCATAGTAAACTAGCCAATGAAGACTGCAAAATTGGAGCAAGGAATTATGTATAAATTACTAGAAGACCCCTATAATTTTTTTTCTTTTTCTTTCTCCTTTTTTATGGGTTGTAATTTTAATTATACAAAAGGACCCGGTCAAGAATCTATTGTTTATTTTTATGCTTTATTCTCATGTGATGATACTGATAACATGTTCATACATTATAACATGTCATCTAGGAAAGTACCTACTTATAGTTATTGTAACATGACATGCATACAATTGCATATTTTTTTTTATAAAGGTGTTTATAAAATGAGTTAATATGTGTTAGTATTAAGTTAATGAGATTAAATTAATTGGGTTGGTTTTAAAGAATCTTAATTTTTTAATCAACCAAATAATGTGAATTTAGCTTTAATAGTTAAGACTTGGTAAAATTCACATTAATTCTACGTTAACTAATTTTAAATTTTTTAATATTGAGTAACTTAGACAATTCATAATAAATTTAGATTTTTAGAAAATCTAGTAATTTATTTATATGTAAATAGAATGGAATTCTATTGACACATAATATAACCCAATAATTAAAATTGTTTTTATTTACTAGAGTTATGAACCATATGATGTTTTATAAGATAAAATATATCTTTTAAAATAATGAGTGGGATAAGGTAATATGACAATATAACCTCCGGTTTCTACTATTAGTACAACACTGTGAGATTTAGGTGGCGTCTTGCGATGCTTTGATTTCATCCTCCCTATGGAGGGTGTCCATTTAAATCAATAACAAGGTTGGCTTTCAAGAGATAGGATCTTATAATGTATTTCAAAATTGACCTATCCTATGGCGGCAATTTTGAGTTAAGTTGTTAAAATCTAAAATAGTGGGTTACACTCATAAAGATGTAATTAAATTGTTAATTATATCTTGACCAAAATAAACGGTTATTAATAAATATAGAAAATCTAAGATATTTTGAATATATTTATTAATTGTGAATGTCTCAATTCAATTCATAAATAATTTGACCTACCCTACGGTGGCACTTTATTTATTAAAATTGAATGATTGTGGAATTAATAAAATATTTTTTGTGTGTTTTTCCATATGCATCATGCATCACGTTTACTAATCCAAAACATATATTTATGATATTTATGCAACCATTTAATTTATGTCATTTTATTTATTTATTACATCAATAACGTCTAATCCAATTATCGTTATTCTCTCAAATGAAAAATTAACCGAAGATAATTTTGTCAAGTGGAAGAGTGACATGAACATCATACTAACTTATGAAAATTACAAGTTTGTCTTGATAGAGGAATGTCCTTCATCGCCTCCTACCAATGCTCCTCGTAATGCATAAGAAGCATATGATTGGTGGCTCGAGGAAAACAATAAGGCCCGCTGTTTTCTTTTGGCTGCCATGTCTGACTTGCTTAGGATGAAGCACGAAAGCATGGAGACCACTTATGAGATAATGCAGTCTCTACAAGACATGTTTGGTAAACCTTTTGAAAAAGCATAACACGAAGCCGTTAAGGAGGTAATGAATGCCAAAATGAAGGCAGGGATTTTGGTCAGAGAACATGTTCTCAACATGGTTAACTATCTGCATGAGGCCGAGGTGAATGGGGTTGTGATAGATGAAGCCACACAAGTGGGATGATTTTGAAAACCCTCTCCGCTACGTTCCTTCAGTTCAAAAGCAACTATTTCATGAACAAGTAGAAATATAATATGACTGAGTTGTTTAATGAGTTCCAAACCTTCAAGTCTATTTCGAAAGAAAAGACTAAAGAAGGTGAGGCAAATGTTGCAGAAGCTCAACCCTCCTCTTCTACTCAAAAGAATAAGAAGAGGAAGAGGACTGAACGAAGTGATAAGTCTAAAAATGGAGGGTAACCTAAGAAGAACAAAAGCAACAACAACAAAAAGAGCTCAAACCAAAAGAAGCCTAAAGAAAAATGTTTCTACTACGGCGTAGTTGGGCACTGGAAGAGAAACTACAAGAAGTATCTTCAGGAGCTCAAAGAAAAGAAGAACAACAGTAAATCAGATTTACTCATTTTAAAAGCTTGTTTAGTTAAAGATGATACTTCACCTTGGATAATTGATTCAGGGGCAACTAACCATGTTTATTTTTCTTTGCAGATGCTTAGTTCTTCAAGGGAGCTAGACGATAAGGAACAAACGATAAGAGTGGGAACGAGAGAGGTTTCAGCAAAAGCAATGGGAGTTCTTAAACTTTATTTTAGAAATAAGTTTTTAATTTTGGACAATGTTCATTACATTTCTTGTTTTCATAGAAATTTGATTTCTGATTCTAGGTTGTTTGAACAAATGTTTAATGTTTCTTTTAATAATAATTATGCTAATATTTCTAAAAATGGATTGAATATTTGTTCTACGCATCTTGAAAATGGGCTTTACACTTTAAGGCCCAACAAAAATCATTGCTCAATACTAAAATGTTCAAAGTTAAACAACCAAAACCCAAGAAGCAAAAGATTTCTTTTTATTATGAAACATACTGATGGCATCTTAGATTAGGTCACGTTAACCTTGACAGAATTAACAGACTAGTAAAGAATGGTCCTTTAAAAGAACTACAAGTTAGTTCTCTACCAGTTTGTGAATCTTGTCTTGAAGGTAAAATGACTAAAAGGTCTTTCTTTGCAAAAGGCGAAAAGACCAAGGAACTACTTGAGCTAATATATTCGGACGTCTACGGTCCATCGAATGTACAAGCATATAGTGGTTACGAATATTTTGTCACATTTTTTGACGATTATTCAAGGTATGGTTACATATACCTAATGCATAGGAAATTTGAAACTTTTAAAAAGTACAAAGAATTCCAAGCGGAAGCTGAAAAACATTAGAAAAGACGGCGAAAACTCTTTGATCTGATTGAGGAGGGGAATACCTCGATACTGAATTCAAGGACTATATGATAGAACATGGCATTTTATTACAACTCACCGCACCTAAAACACCACAACAAAATGGTGTTGTAGAGAGAAGAAATCGGACATTGCTTCATATGATGAGATCCATGCTCAGCTACTCATCATTACCCTCTTCATTTTGGGGATATGCACTACAAACTGCAGCATTTCTTCTAAACAAAGTTTCATCTAAGTCTATTCCAAAAACACCTTTAGAGTTATGGAATGGTCGCAAACCTAGTATACGACATATCCGTATATGGGGATGTCCTGCACATGTGCTAAAAGCAAAGACCGGGAAGTTGGAGCCACATTCTGAAGTATGCTTGTTTGTGGGATACCCAAAGGGAACAAGGGGAGGTTTGTTTTATAGTCCATAAGAAAAGAAGGTATTTGTATCAACAAATGCCACTTTTCTCGAGAATGATTATATGACAAACTATAAACCTCGTAGCAAAGTAGTACTTGAAGAGTTACTTTCTGATTAGATCATACTGCAACTAACAACTATTGTCAAAGGACAAAACGAGGAGACTACATCTCCAGATTAGAATGTCATACCACTTCAACGTAGTAGGAGGGTTGTGAGACCACCTATTCACTGTACGAAAATTGAAGAAGCACATGTTGCTATCTCTAATAATGGTGAGGATGATCCATTAACATATCGTGATGCAATGGAAGATTCTAAGAAGAAAAAATTGCTGGAAGCTATGAACCTTGAAATGGAGTCAATGTACTCCAATTCAGTCTGGGAACTTGTAGACTTACCTGAAGGGATAAAACCCATAGGGTGCAAATGGATTTACAAGAAGAAAACAGGAGTGGATGGGAAAGTTAAGACTTTCAAAGCTAGGCTTGTGGCAAAAGGTTATACCCAATAGGAGGGAGTTGACTATGAAGAAACTTTCTTACCTGTAGCTATGCTTAAATCCATTCGGATTCTTTTATCCATTGTTGCTTGTCTTGATTATGAGATATGCAAATGAATGTCAAGACTACCTTTTTGAATGGCTATCTTAAGGAAAGCATCTATTGGTGTAACCAGAAGGGTTTGTAATCAAAGGTCAAGAGCCAAAAGTTTGCAAGTTACAAAGGTCCATCTATAGACTCAAGCAAGCTTTAAGATCTTGGAACTTGAGATTTGATGAGGCAATCAAATCTTATGGTTTTGATCAAAATATTGATGAACCTTGTGTATACAAGTACATCAAAGATAAGAAGGTGGTCTTCTTAGTTCTTTATGCAGATGATATCCTACTCATTAGGAATGATGTAGGCTTATTATCTAATGTAAAGAAATGGCTCGTCAACCAATTCCAAATAAAAGATTTGGGAAAGGCAAGTTATGTTCTTGGAATCCAACTCATAAGTGATCGTAAGAACAAACTGTTGGCACTATCTCAAACATAGTTTATCGATAAGGTGCTTATCAGATTTTTGCTGCAAAACTCTGAGAAAGGTAATTTTCCTACATGTCACGGAGTTTATCTTTCAAAAGAGTAGTATCTTAAGACACCTCAAGAGAAGAAAACATGAGATAGGTACCCTATGCATCTGCAGTGGGAAGTCTAATGTATGCCATGTTGTGTATAAGAGTTGACATTTGCTCTGTGGTGCGTATAGTCAGTCGGTATCAATCCAACCCAGGATTAGATCATTGGGTAATGGTTATACATATTCTCAAGTATCTTAAGAGAACAAGAAACTATATGCTAGTATATTCCGGTGAGAATTTGATTCCCATTAGATACACCGATTCTAATTTTCAATCAGACAAAGGCATAAGTAAATCTACGTCTGGATCAGTGTTTACTTTTTTGGTGGTGGAGCCATAGTTTGGAGAAGCATCAAACAATCTTGTATTGCTGATTCAACTATGGAAGCTGAATATGTGGCTGCTTGTGAAGTAGCTAATGAAGCTGTTTGGCTCCGTAAGTTCTCAAATGATTTGAAAGCAGTTCCAAGCATGGATAAACAACTCACACTGTATTGTGATAATAGTGGTGTAGTGGCAAATTCAAAAGAACCTAGAAGCCACAAAAGAGGAAAGCATATAGAGAGAAAATATCATTTGATTAGAAAAATAGTACATTGAGGCGATGTGAAAGTTGTGAAGATAGTGGCAAAAAACAACTTTGCTGACCCTTTCGCCAAGACGTTGCCTGCAAAGAGCTTTGAGGGACACTTGGAAGGCTTAGGTCTTAGAGACAAGCCTTGCCTGCTTTAGGGTAAGTGGGAGATTGTTGGGTTTGGTGCCTTAAAAGCTGTGACATTGTACATATTTTAATAAATAAATAAAGTGATCTTTATTATTATTTTGGTTGCTTATATGTATTACGAGCACATTTACAAACATCAAGAAAATTCTATGATAATTTTTTTGACAATAAATTTAGCATATAAGTGTTATAAGCTTAGGGATAAAATTTATAGATAATAATCTAAATAGTCCATAATAATAAATTAAAGTTTAGGATCTTTAATTAAATGCTACAAGTACGGTCCAATCTCATTTAGAATGAAATAGTCATTATTCGGGCTATTAATATAGAGACATTGGATTAGAGGTACTTTATATAATGAGAT
>CAMOHE010051510.1:0-31619 GCA_946598075.1 Artocarpus hirsutus
CACAAACCGACCAAACGGAACGTTATATTCTAAACGTAAGTGCCCAAGACAACCAGGAAACATAGAATGTGGTTTTTTTATTCTACGTTTCATGCGGGATATAATTACAAGTGGTATACAAGCCTTAGGAAAAAAAGAAGTTTATATACAGACAGATATACATGAAGTTAGATTGGAGTGGGTACAATTTGTAAATAGGTTTCTGGTTTTTAGATAGGTACACGTCATACTAGATTAACAAAGTGCTCAAAATAGCTCAAGTGTAAACAGATCTTGTAAATACAAATTAATATTTGATTATACAACAATTATTGTATGTAATTAGGGCCTTGATGTAATGGATAACATATGGGACTGGCCATCCCGTAGGAAATTGAAATTGCAGGAGAATTTTTTTTTTTGAAAATATCAAATTTTCACGACGGTTTTCTACAAAAACCGTCGTGGAAGATTAGTCTTCCACGACAGTTTTCGTGGAAAACCGTCGTGGAAAGCTACGATTCCACGACGGTTTTTGTGGTAAACCGTCGTGGAAAGCTTGGCATCCACGATGGTTTTCGTGGAAAATCATCGTGGAAGGCTAGGTTTCCATGACGGTTTTCCACGCAAACCGTCGTGGAAGCTCGACAGTCTCAACCTTCCACGATGGTTTTTCACAAAAACCGTCGTGGAAGGCAGAGCTTCCACGACAGTTTTACGAAAAAATCGTCATGGAAAATTACACTTCCACTAGCCACGTGCGCCAATTATTCTATTACACGACGGTAACAAACCGTCGTGAAAAATCGATCTCATTCCACGACAGAGGTTTTCACGACGGTTATAAACCATCGTGGAATCCACATTTTGTACTAGTGTAACCTAGTTATGTCTAACCATTTCAAACATATAGATATCACTATTATCTATCATGTCTTACCTAGATAGCTTAACACACCCTGCTTTGGCAAAATCTATGTTTAGCAATCCAAGTCTTGACAAGTGTTGAATTATGGGAGGCATTTAAATGACTTAATATTAAGTGAGGGTTCTACTTTATTTTATTTTATTGTTTATTATTATGTCGCAACACATACATAGCATCATATATACAGCATCACATACATAGCATCATATACATAACATAATAATAACACAATAAGCTTGTCATAGCATGGCCCAAACTTAGATTGATCTTCATCTTCATGGAATTTCTTAGATTGCCACGAACGGACTCCATCTTAAGCCTCCATCTTGGACCTCCATCCTGAACCTCTATCAATCTTGATCTTGGGCTTTGATTTTACATTGCAAATTGCAATCTAAACTATTCTATTTCTACTAAATAAATAAAAAAATTACAACAAATTTAAAAACGACACGCAGGCTGTATTTAAAATTACAAACCCAAAATAAATTAAATAAAACCTACCAATCACATTGGTATAAAAGGCCATGTTATGCACCATGCAATTCACACTAAACAGAAAAACATGATAATATAATTTCATTAAAGTTGAATTTTTATTATGACCAAAACGATATATGTAACGAAACAATTCGGGGTTAAGGGGCAGCGCCCTTGGTGGTTAGCTGGCAGGGGTCAAAGGGGCAGCATCCTTGAAAGGTAAACGATTTACCTTACTCGTTTGAATGAGTTGGTGCCTTAATCCATTAAATTTTATTAATTAGATTAGGTAATGTGTTCATAACAGAATTAATTAATCTTTGTTTAACACTTAAACGGATTCATGGAATTTATTGATCTGTTCTAAAACGATCATCCTTTTTAACAATTAAACAACCCTATGATATATATTAATTTGTTCAAAATAGATTATCACTGCTTAACATTTAAATAGTCTGCCACCTTAATAAATCCAAAACCAAATTCACAGTGTATTATTTAATCATCTTAAAACAGAATACTAGATTCTTATTAAATTGCAGCATTAATCAAATTAACAACAATAGGTTACAAGAAACAGTAAACGTATTAATCAAATTAACACAGTAAAATGTTTAATCAAATAAAACCTCAAACACATTAATATAATAAATGTATAAATCGTATTCATGCATATCACATATACACAGAACCATATAAAATCAATTTAATCGAATTTGCAAGTCGCTTTAATACCACTGTTGGGTTTTGTTGGATTTTGTCATTCAAATAAGCAGTGTGGAAAATTAAAATTAATTCCCACAAAACCATCGCAGGATCCATGCAATTCGATTAGATTGATAAGAAAGTCATAGAATCTTTTCAAGATGACAAAAAGGACAAGATTCTAGAAGGGAGAGAGCGGGTTTACTCTGGTGTCACCCTAACTTGAGCTTTTAGTATTCGGGATCGAATTTAGACGTTGTTACTTAGTGCAACGTCCTCTGCAGGTATCCACATGAACAGACTCTCTCAAAAACGAATTGGTGTGCTAGCACCCTTTCCTTTGCGTTAAATGACTCTCTCTAATTTTAAGGTTTTAATGTCTTTCGCCTTTGTGAATGAGAGAACGCCTTTTCTCTTCTTAATTCAACTAGAAACCCTAAAATAGATATATATATTTATTGACTTCGAGATAGAGTCAGATTTTTGTTAGTGATGTGCCCTAGGCCAATTATGTAATGACCACATATTGACTTCGTTACATTTGCATTTTATTAATAAAGAGGCATTTTCATTATTGTTATTATTATTTTATGAATAGTTAATTCTGCCTAAGGTCATCGAGTATGTGACTTGATAGTAAAACTCTTAGGTGAAAATTGAATTATATTCTAAATTATCCCTAGTCAGTCATTATTATTGGGATAATAATGAATGAAGACTAGTATGAAGTTTGACTGATGATTATGTTTTACTAATCATGTGTATGAGATACTAAGTCAACTCATAGATATATATTTGAGAAATGATATATTGGATTGACCCGCTATGAGAATACTGCATGGATAATTGTCATAAGTGACTCTCATCACAATAGTATTATCCTAGTCCTTTGACCTAAAATCACCATGGTTTTCTACATGACAAGTTCTATATTTTGACACAATCTAATATTATCTTTAACAGGATGATGGAATAGATTGTTGTTGGACATAGAGTGAATCATGTGAGGAATATGAATGATTAAGAAGGAATTTGTCCCTCATTTATTATGAGAAAGATATCTGTGGGCCCCTTAATAAGTTAGACTAAAGAAAAATGTATGGCCATACTGGAATGAATTGATAAGAGTTATCAATATCAGTCTACTTAAAATCAAGAAATAATATGATTGAATAGTATAAGGATGACATAAATCATGCCTTATGTCCAATCAAATTATCTAGAGACAAAAGGACTTTAATACTTATTGTGGATTAGGTTATGTCAGATTATTGACATTCGCATAACTTGGGTAATCATAATGTCTTGCTAGAGGCCACTTATGATTTATGGGCCAGAAACAGAATTTCAAGCCCACTACCAACATTATGTGAACCTACAGGGTCGCACACTTAGAACAGACCAAGAACGAATTTTGGGTTAACTGTGTCTAGGTTTGATGAACCTAATAATATCCAGATTCGATATACTAGATATGTCTAAGTTTATTGAATCTGACATTATCTAGATTATCTGAATCATATTCGAATTACTGATATTATCAAGATTTTCTGAATCATATTTGAATTATAAACATTATCTAGATTATCTGAGTCATATTCGAATTACAGTTTACCCTATTTACAATCTGACTCTATCTCAAAGTCAACAGATATATATATATCTGCTTTAGGGTTTTTAGCCGAATTAAGAAGAAAGAAGGTGTTCTATCATTCTAAAATGGCAAAAAACATTAAAACCCTAAAATTAGAGAGAGTCTTTTAACGCAAAAGAGAGGGTGCTAGCACACTAATTTGTTTTTGAGAGAGTCTGTTCATGTGCATACTTGCAGAGGACGTTGCTCTAAATAACAATGTCTAAATCCGATTTTGATTACTAAAAGCTCAAGTTAGGGTGTCACCGAAGTGAACCCGCTCTCTTCCTTCCAGAATCTTGCCCGTTTTGTCATCCTGGTAAGATTCGATGACTTTATTATCAATCTAATCGAATTGCATGGATCCTGCAAAGGTTTTGTGGGAATTAATTTTTAATTTTTTGCTGCGTATTTGAATCACAAAATCCAACAAAACCCAACAATTTTAACTAAGGTAAACTGTAATTCGAATATGATTTAGAGAATCTAGATAATGTTTGTAATTCAAATATGATTTAGAAAATCTAGATAATGTCAGTAATTCGAATATGATTCAGAGAATCTAGATAATGTTAGATTCAATGAACCTAAACATATTCAGTACATCGAATCTAGACATTATGAGGTTCATTAAACCTGGACACAATTAACCCAAAATTCGTTCTTAGTCTATTCTAAGTGTGCAACCCTGTAGGTTCATATAACGTTGGTAGTGGGCTGGAAATTCTGTTTCTAGCCCACAAATCATAAACGGCCTCTAGCAAGACATTGTGATTACTCAAGTTATGCGAATGTCAATAATCTGACATAAGCTAATCCACAATAAGTATTAAAGTCCTTTTGTCTCTAGATACCTTGATTAAACATAAGGCATGGTTTATGTCATCCTTATACTATTCAATCATATTATTTATCGATTTTAAGTAGACTGATATTGATAACCCTTATCAATTCATTCCAGTATGGCCATACATTTTTCTTCAGTCTAAGTTATCGAGGGGCCTATAGATATCTTTCTCATAATAATTTAGGGACAAATTCCTTCTTAATCACTCATATTCCTCAGATGATTCACTCTATATCCAACAACAATCCATTATATCATCCTGTTAAAGATAATATCAGATTGTGTCAAAATATAGAACTTATCATGTAGGAAACCATGGTGATTTCAGGTTAGAGGGCTAGGATAATAGTATTGTGATGAGAATTACTTATGACAATTATCCATGCAGTATTCTCATAGCGGGTCGATCCAATACATTATTTCTCAAATATGTATCTATGAGTTGACTTAGTATCTCATACACATGATTAGTAAAACATAATCATCAGTCGAACTTCATGCTAGTCTTCATTTATTATTATCCCAATAATAATGACTGACTAGGGATAATTTAGAATATAATTCAATTTTCACCTAAGAGTTTTACTATCAAGTCACATACTTAATGACCTTAGGCAGAATTAACTATTCATAGAATTAGAATAAAAAAAATAATGAAAATGCCTCTTTATTAATAAAATGCAAATGTAACAAAATCAATATGTGGTCATTACATAATTAGCCTAGGGCACTTGCTAACAATTCAGGCCTTACTTGGATGAATTCGTGATAGTGTTCATTCACGACATCTTGGTTTATTCTAAGACTTAGGAGGAGCATGAGTAGCATCTCAGAATTGTGCTTCAGACTTTGTGGGAACACCAACTGTATGCTAAGACGGAAAAGTGTGAGTTTTGGTTAACAGAGGTCAAATTTCTAGGTCGTGTCATCTCTGAGCATGGTATCTCAATGAATCCATCAAAGATAGAAGTCATAGTGGAATGGGAATGACCAAGGAATATGGCAGAGATCCGTAGCATCTTGGGACTTGGAAGATATTACAGGAAATTTGTAAAGGATTTCTCAAAGATAGCAGCACCGATGACAAGATTGGTCAGCAAGAATGTTAGGTTCGAGTGGAACGAGGAATGTGAGATTGCTTTTCTAGAATTAAAGTCTAGAAGAATCGGTTGACTTCAGCACCAGTGTTGATTATTCCCAAAGTGATGAGCCATACGAAGTTTATATGGATGCGTCAAGACATGGACTCGAGTGTGTGTTGATGCAGCATGGACGCGTGGTAGCATACGGATCATGACAACTATGACCCCACGAATGAAACTATCCCTCTCATGACTTAGAGCTCACGGTGGTGATTCACGCGCTGAAGATCTAGAGATGTTATCTATATGGGGCGACATTTCAAGTTTTCTCTGACCACAAGAGTTTGAAGTATTTGTTTACTTAGAGGGATTTGAACTTGAGGCAGCGAAGATGGATAGAGTACATGGAGGATTATGATTTCATGCTACAGTACCATCTTGGAAAAGCTTATGTCATCACAGATGCGCTTAGTCAAAAGTCTTTAGGGATTCTCGCTTGTTTGGCTTTTGAAGACTAGAAGAGGGATGCAACAGTGAGTGAGTTTGGGCTATAGTATTGTGAAGACTATGATCGCATTTTGGTGTACCATATGGAGTTGACCCTAGTTCTTATTCAAATGGTGAAGCAGAATCAATAGTGATACCAGCACCTTTAGGGAATCTGGATGCAGATTCAGAACGAAGAGCAGTTTGAAGAATGGAGAATACATGCAGATGGATCGTTGTACTTCAGGGAGCATCTAGTAGTTCCAGCAGTCGCAAAAGTAACAATGGCTATTATGGATGAAGCCCACAAGTCTCAGTTTGCCATTCATCTAGGGAGCACAAAGATGTATCGTGATTTGAAGAGGCAATATTGGTGGAAAGGTATGAAGAAGGATATCTAGGAATACGTGGCCAAGTGTGTGACTTGTCTTTAGGTGAAAGCAGAGCATCAAAAGCCAGCAAGTCAGCTTCAACAGCTTCCTATTCCAGGGTGGAAATGGGAACACGTGATGATAGATTTTCTCACCAGATTGTCGAGGATGAAGCACTAGCATGATGCAATTTGGGTCGTGGTCGATAGGTTAACGAAATAAGCTCATTTCATTCCGTTCAAGTTGACATGTTCGAGGAGGATTCTTAAGGAATTGTATCTACAGAATATAGTAAGATTGCATCGAGTTCCTTTATCCATCATATCAGATAGAGATACTAGGTTTAATGCCAAGTACTAGAGGAGCTTTTAGGAAGCCATCGGTATAGATTTGAATTTCAGCACAGCATTTCATCCTCAAACCGATGGGCAATCTGAGCGGGTTATTTAGATCCTCGAGGACATGCTACGTACTTATGCATTAGACTTTGGTGGGAACTAGAAGAAGTATTTACATCTAGCAGAGTTTACTACAACAATAGCTATCAATCACGTATTGGCATGGCATCGTTCGAAGCACTATGTGGATGATCGTGTCAATGGCTAGTGTGTTGGGCTGAACCGGAAGATAGAGTTATTCTTGGGCCAGATGAGATTTGCGATAGTAATGAGAAGATCGTCGTGATTAGAGATCGACTGAAAGTAGCTTAGAGTAGACAGAAGAGCTACGCGGATAGGAGACGTTGACCCTTGGAATTTGAGGTAGGATACTTTGTACTCTTAAAGATATCTCCTTGCAAGGACACCACTATATATTGGACTGTTTGAGATTACCCAACGTATTGGTGTGGTTGCTTATCGACTCAACCTTCCACTGAAACTTTTGCATGTTCATGACGTATTCCATGTGTCGATGCTTCAGAAGTGTCCACTTGAGCAAGATAAGATCGTTTCGTACCAAGACATACAGATTCAGGAAGACATGACGTATGAAGAAGTGCCAATCCAGATCATTGATCGTAAAGTGATTAGCTTGCGTTGTCATGAGATCCCGTTAGTAAAGGTTGTGTGACAGCATCACGGAGTTAATGAAGCCACTTGGGAATTAGAGTCGAGTATGCGAGAGATGTATCTGCATTTGTTTTGTTTTTGAATCAATTTGAAAATTTTGAGGATGAAATTTCTTTTAGGGGTGGAGAATTGTAACGCCCCGAAATTAATTAAGTGTAGTTAGAATGTAAAATGGTGGATTAGTATGCCATAATGAATATTTCAAATTTAATTTGATCATTTCGTGGAATTTCTAAATTTATGACATTTTTGGTTATATTAATGATTTTTAATCACTCTTAATTATTTTTAATTTCTACTTTAAATACTAAAAACAAAACAACTTGTCATGACCAACACGTCCTACTTTGGAAAACCGCGTGCGGGACGTGGTATTGAAAACTGTCTTCCTTTCTTTATAAAAACTTCACTCTCCCTCTCTCTTTCTCTCATTCTCGTCACTCTCCCTCTCTCTTTCTCTCTCTCTTAGTTTCACACTCTCTCTCTCATTTTCTCTCAAAATTTTTGAAACAAAAATCGATCCCAAGCTTCGGGTTAGAGGATTGAAGGCTTAGGAATGCAGTTTAGCAACTACAAACTCGATTTAAAGCCTTGATTTGAGGTTAGTTTCTAAATTTTAAAAATTTTTCAATTTTTTAAATTTCTTGGTATTTTGAAATTTAAGCTTTCTTAAGCTTAGAAATCCTTCAATCTAGGTTAAAGAAACTTAGAATAACTAGAATACAAACTTTGTTTGATCAAAAATGGATTTAAATCAAGATTTTTTATTATTATTTTTTTTATCTATTTTTGGATTTTTCTAAAAATTTTGTTTAAAACTTGTTTTAAAGCATTACAAAGTAATCTACCATGTTTTTCAATCAATTATGATCATTACCCATGCCTGAGAATTGAGAAAACAGGTTGAAATTGAAGATTTCAGCTTGGGGAGGCTGAAACCCGTGCTTGAAAAATTCTAGAATTTTTCCAGATTGGCAGGCCGAATTTCATGTTCGGTAAGCCGGATTCATGAGTTCGGCAGGCCGGATTCATACGACTGGCAGGCTGAACCTGGGAAAGTTTGATCGACCGGATCTGGACCTTCGACAGGCCAAACTGCATAGTTCGGTCGACTGAACTAGGGGACCTACAGGCGGATCGAGCATGGTGAAATTTTGTGATTTTTCAGCCGTTTTTATCGTTTTGAAATCCGATTCAAATTCTAAATTTGTAAAATGATTTCGTAAATCTAAATAGCACACTAGGACACCATGAGATGATTTAGTAACATAGGAAATCTCAAGTTAGATACTGATAAACTAAGTTATTATACATTTAAGGTTGTACGTGGATCCGCGGAGCGTACGTATAGAGGACTGGGATTCCGGTGTGGGACACCGACATGAGTACCGAGGTAGGACTTCTACCCTTTCCTTGGTAACCTAGTTTTAAAAAGATTTTGGCCAAAAGGGATTTTTATCAAAATGTTTTCAATAACTAATTGAAAAAGGATTTTTATTGAATGACTTTACAAGTAGTAGATTGAGGTGATTTTTCATAATAAACCTCATAATGAATGTAAATGATTATATTTGGTAAAAAGAGATTTTAATAATTATAGAAAGATATATATAATTATATTTAAGGGCATGATGCTATATCAGAGATCGGGTCGTGTAGAGTGCGACCTTGGGGGCATGTCCCGAAACCCAACTGGGCCACTACGGTGGGGATTTATATATGGTTTGTGTAGGAAAAGAAAATGTTTTTCTTTCTGGTCGACCTATAAAATTGTTTCAGTAAGATAAGTCTTTATTGGATTATTATTCATGCATTTATTTAATTATTTAATTATTCATTTATTTATTTATTTATTTACTCATTCAAGTTCATATTCTAAATATTTACTTGATTAATGAAATTTCTTTTAAAATTAATTGTTTTAAATAAATAGTCCTACTAAGCCTTTCACTTGCATTTTATTTGTTTTAAAACCTTTCCCCTAGGTGGATTTCAGCTTAGGTTTGAAGAGGAGTCCATGGAGAGAACTCATGGGTAGTAAAGGGACTAAGTAGGCTATTGGAATTATATAAATCAAGGCATGTAATTTTCTAACTCTTCCTCTTTATTTGGACTGTGGTTGTAATAATATATTGTCAGTACTATGTGTGTGTACAAGATGTGGGTCAGTGGGACCCATTCTCATTCCTCCATAGTTTTTGTCATCCTTTCCTTATTGTTTATTTTATTATTATTATTATTTGTTTAAAAAAAAATTATTAGAACTACTTACCTCTAAAATGGTTTTAAAATTATCACATTTTTGTAATTAATTCCTATTCTAAAGTTCATATTTTAAGTAAATTTTTGTTTAATTAACTCAATAAATCTGCCATGTCACCTCCCGTACTCTAGGGCGTGACAACATTTTGGCTCTTTCCATGGTAAGACACCCGAAGTGGGCCAACAAGTTGCCAAAGACTGTCCAATATTATATTAAGGCCCAAAATTCAAACATGGAGGGAAACTATTCCCACAACGAAAGATTTCCACCTTTGGCCATACTCAAAGACCCCAAGTATTTAAACTCCATCAACAAATTAAGCACCCAGGTAGAGGACTTCTTGTAGTATCCTAAAAAATCCAGTAATTAATAAGTATAACTAATTAAGGATTTTCATTAAGTTTGTAAGTAAGAGTTTAGAACCTATAAGCATAAGTTTTGGTTAGATTGTTGGTAAGGACAACAATATGACAAGCTTAATCATAATACGTATGTTGAACAAGTTTAGGAATAACCATGAGCCTATAGCAAGAAGGCTCAATGGTAGACTAAGATAGATAATCAAATGAACAATTATGAAAGAGTGTAGTAGTTTTTAGAAAACGGTTGCATTGAGACAAGTCAATTTATCTTTAACTATCCAAGCAAGATATTTCGGTTGGATATTTAAGTATTTGACCCGTTTTATCTGATAGAATTTATGTAATTAAGTCAAAGGTTTTTTGAAAACCTAAACACTTATTGTATGTAAGGATTTATGAAATGTCAACTTAAGTTACACGATTCTATCATTAGAGTAAATTTGGTTATATATAATATTGTTAAGCATTAAGAAAAACTATTAGAAATTAGTTCCAAATCGGAAAACCTTTTGTCTCAAAGTCATGATAAAAGGAGTTTATCAACAAAAAATCTAAAACTCAATAGATAATTAAAGAGTTTCATGTTAGTAAGCATCACGAACTAGTGCTACAAGTTCTACAAGCTTGAATAATTATTGTAATGAAAAAGAAAATCCTCAAAAAATTTGTAATTTAAATATTTAAGCCAAGGATTTTTTTAAGGAAATTTTATGCTCTAATATTATGAATTTATGGAATTAATATATAGAATTTTAAAATTCTATAGTAAATATTAAAGTTAATTTATTATTTTTTCGTGATCAAATAGTTTGGTTGATAATTTTCACTCAATTTAAGGCCTAGAAAATTATTTGGTTTTATAGGAGTTCTTTGAAGAATTTTACAATATTTCTAACTCCATGAAGTCTTTAGGACCTGTTATAACTTGTATCAAAGACCTTTTGGTTTTGGGTGGTACCTTTGGCATAGTGGAGATAATACCAAAGAGGGAGCTCATGAGATTTGATTCTTTCAACCGAGATTGGGTGATTGTTTCGATAAGGACTACGAGGGTTTATTTTTTTGACGCCTATGTTGTCTCAATGTTAGTAACATTGGCTATTTTCACACACACATGAGTTTTATTGTCGCAAAATGTGTTAGGTTAAGAATGGTTAATTGATTTAATGCAATGCTTGTTTAATTTCAAGTTCATAACTCTTATTGTTCTCTAGGGGTATATTCTATCTTTTCTTTTTGTTTTTTGCCTTAGATTTGCTCCAAGACAAGCAAAGCTTAAGTGTGGGAGAATTTGATAAGTGCATAATTTAAAATTGTTAATTAATTTTAACATATTTTCTTGTTCTATTCTTGAGTAATATATGTTCTATTTGTGATTTTGTGTTTTGAAGGTGTTTCAAGTTAAAAGGATGAAAATGGAATGAAAATTAAAGAGTAGGAGTTCGAGAAGTTCATTTAATCATTGTCGAAGTCAATTAGGAATAGAAAATAAATTTTTGGGAATTAAAAGGGACTAGATTATCATTTCTAGTTATTTAGACCACACCTTCATGTCAAAGAAGCCTTGCTGTTACACTATAGCATAGAGAATGTGTGCCCCCATGGGCTGTAGGCCTCGTAACTATGCCACAACCTGCAGAACGCTCCGCATGCAAAAAAACTTGCCCTTGTGCGTGTTCCCCAGCTGATCTGTCCATGTTTTGTTTCCATGTGTGGCCACAAGTATCAAGTTGTACCCCCACGCGCCCTTATGTCTTGTGCTTCAAATTTGATCTAAAAGTGAGTCAAAGTTGCCATTTTCATTCTCTTATACCAAAACCTATAAATACCACCTTCGAAACACAAAATAGATCAGTTTTCCATTAATTTTTTATGTATGTTTTGGAGAGAAAAAGAGAGAGAAAAGAGAGAAGAATTCTCATGGTGCTCAAGGAGTTTCGTCCATGCGGAGATTTCTTCAATGCCTTCAACAAGGGTTTTTTTCTTGTTCTTTCTTTCCTTTGAACTCCAAATATGTTTTTATTTTATTTTTCATTGTTTTATTTTGCAAGTAGGTTAGGCTATGAATATTTTTTTATTTTATTTTCCATTGTTTTATTTTGCAATTAGGTTTGGCTAAATTTATTTATGGTTAAGGGTGATTTCTAAACCCTAGACTTAATAACGTAATTGATATTTTCAAAATTATTTTCAATTTTCTTAATTAGAATTGTTTATGTTCTTCTATTTCTAATGTTTATGATTTTTATTTCATTTTGTTTTGGGTGGTCATCTAAGTGACATAGGATAATTTTCTATTGCTAATTAGAAATTCTAAATCCTTAATGTCTTGATTTTATAATTATTAGTAGTATAGTGTAATCGATAATTGCAAGAGGCTTTTGCATGATTGCGGTGAAGGACGAACATAGGTTGAACAATCCGATCTTGTGTGTTTGTTATCTAGGTGAACCTATCTTTCTTAATGTAATGCTTTCATTGAATTAAATCTAGAGAGCTTATTCTACTTTTTTTGAGGGAAATGAATCAAGTGAAGAGCTTATTTTGCTTAACGATAAATTAAAGAAAGATTGGGATAACAGAGCGTATTGTTATCTATAGTTGGTAGTTTCAATAGAAAATTAGGAATATTTTTGTGATACATTGCGCAATCATTGTCTAGTGGTGGTGAATGATCCTTTAACCAATTTCATCATTATTGGTTACGAACTCATGCCATTAGTTGGTTTTATTTATTTATTTTTGTTTTCTTTATTTTTAATAGTTTAGTTAATAAATCCAAAATTATTTATTTAGAAAATTAATAACTTATTAATTAAATTCCATCTTCTATGGGAACAACTCTTATTATCACGACACTAAAAGTAAGGTTTCAATTTGGTGTTCTCTAGAACATACCAGCCACCTTTGAGATTTAAGTTCTAACAGTCTTAACATTTAGAATACTGTAAATGCTTCTAGATTTAGTAGGCCATATCGGGCTTATAAAATGAGAAAGTGTCTAGGCAGGACCCTTCATACAATCAATTAATTACTAAATTGATTAATTGGATTTACTTAGACATAATTAATGGATAAGGTAATTAATTAATTATTAAATTGATTAATTAATTATGAACTTTAGCATGAATAAATAGAGGCAATTAAGAAAAACTAAATCATGAGGATTAGATCAATTAATTCTTGTAATAAATATGATGATTTAGGATCCATTAATCAAGGAAAATATAGTTTGAGAAAGGATTCAATTCCGCTTACGATTATACTATGGATTCAAATCCTCTTACGATTATGCTAAATTACATTGCAGAAGACAAGCTAACCTTACACTCTCAATAGCTGTAACGCCCTTTTACAGACATCACATATATCATTACATTCATCCGTGTTACCATTATTTTAGATAAACTATTTTAATTTAAAACATAGTTTGGAAACATATTCCAAGATCCATACATACGTTTTTTTTTTAGAAAAATCATTTATTAAACTACTTATTACTATATATATTTCTTAAATAGTTTATCAACATCAAACAATGAAACCATAATTTAAATAATAATTAAAACAACCTTTAAATTTTGTTTAAATAGTTTGGTAGACCGAACTTCATGCATCGACAAGTCAAACATGATCAGTAGTCCAAACTTCAACTATCGGCAGGCCGCCAGAGGCTTTACAAAATTAGAGTTTTAAACACTTAGATCGGTAGACTGATACCATCATCGATAGTTTGACCGGTAATGGTCAGCAAGCCAGTCTTCTATCAAAACAAAATAAGTTAAAAACAATTCCCAATATCTCAAACTATAGAAAACAAACATACACAGAAATAAAAATATAGTTTATAAAATTTTAAAACTTCTTTCTTGGCGTCTTCTATTTTCAATCCAACATGCATAGCTCACATGCCTGTCCTTGCCCTCCACCTATTCCATAATCTTTTTATCTTCATCTGCAACATGATGTAAAACTAAGTAAGCAAAAGCATAGTATGTACACTTTACAATCTCACAACATAAAACATTTCATGAACCTCTTAATGCAATATCATAATCATAATTATTCTTAACATAATAATGCACTTGGTAGAATTTCATATAGAACATATCTTTCATTAGCATTGTCCATATTAAAACTTCTTTCATGTTATCTTTGAGGCCTAAGTGTTACACCATTATCATCATCGTAGGCGTGCCGTCATTAGAGGAGAGGGGTAGCTAATCCCAAACCAAACATGACATCATAAACATAAACATAACATAACATCAGGTGTGCAACACTTATTTAGGTGATACATATATACATATATATACTTTTATGCTTTGAACTACATCATCATCAAAACATGTATAAACATTTTATACATAAAAAATTTCATAATAAAACATCATATATAATCATCATGGAAATCATCATAAAACCATCATGAACATAGATTTCAAACTTTTTATAAACTTCATCATGTTGCAGGTGAGAATGTACTTACTTGGCTTGCTTACAAAACCTTACTTAGATCATGTAGCCGCGGTCTCGATGTACTCACTTCTTGGTGTGTTCATGTCATACATCCATATACAAATAATAAATTAACTTTAATTTTCATGAAATCATTCAATACCACATGACATCACTCATGCTATCATCTCATGAAATACAAACACATAATTACACTCTAACATCTTACTAATATTCATGCAAAATTGGTAATACTAAGAATCTGTTTGACCCCTAAGTATACAAAATCCAATTTTCCACAATTCATTCAAAATGAAGGCATGAAACTTTACAGGAATATAAACAACATATATATGCATTACCATAATTTTCCTTTAGTCATAAAAGTTCCATTAAACAATTAAAACAAGTCACACATCATACCACATAGAAACTGTCAGCGACAACAAAGCAGTGAGCAGTCCTAACCAACATTCATATAATAGAGTATTTATATCACAAAATAATTCCACAAAAATTTTGCATGTAATAGACACCTAAAACTATAACATATTCAAAAATTACCTTTAAATAAATTCAAAACAATCTAGAACCTGTATTAGAAGTCAGAGACAAAAATAAACCCCAACATATCTGGCAATGAGTTACACACAATCATCATTCTCAAATAGAGAAAATAGATTTATTTAGGCCTTAAAATTTTTATGACAACCTATTAATATATAAACACAGAACACGATAAGTTTCATTACCAAATAAATTCATTTGGTCATACAAAAATATGACACAACAAGAAGTCCAAAACTTCACTGATAGAGTACCTATAAAACCTGACCTTAATGAAACAACAATAACACATAAAATATTCATCATATCACCATAAGACTTTCCAATTCAATAGTTAATATATACATGAATATATTTGTTAAATTTCATGTGAAATAAAATTTATTTTCCCTATGAACAAAAACTATATTTTTTGTGCAACATTACCGATCAACAGCAATTTAGTATGAGTGGTAGAGAATAAATATTCAATATCTCAACATAGAAAACTCCAAATGGCGTGAAATTTTGAGCTACATGACAAAACACATATATAAACATCATACTCAAATTTCATTGCAAATGGATATTCATAGGTAGAGTTATAGGGGTTGGATTACAAGGTGATCATAATTTTAGAAATTCTTAGAATGAGTTTCTTACCTCAAAACAATTTTTCTCAAGTTTCCTTCAAATTTGCATGAAAGAAAACTCAATATTTCATTCAAATATTTATAGGAAAATAAGGGAGAGAAGAAGAGAAAAGAACATAGAGAGAAAGAGGAAGTGTTTCAGAAAAATAGAGAGAGAAAGAGAGAGAGAGTGTAATGTACGTGAATGAGAGGAAAAAAATAAAAATAAAAAAGATAGGTCACATTCTCTATGATATCAAAAGTTTTCTTAAAAAATGCTAAAGGATCATGTGTATGATAGAGAATGAAAAAGGGAAAGTCAATTGATTTGTTCTACGTACCCAATTTTCACGTTTTTTTAAAAATGGAAAACCTTATCAATTATCCAAATCATCATAAAATAAGGATATAAGTCAACCATCTTTCCCACAACAAATAAGGAAAGAGAAAAAATATGTTAATCCCTTAGAATTATACATCCAATCATGATATTCATCAATTCCATGATTTTGGAAAGTTTTTGCTGATTTCTCATCGGTAATCTTTAGCTTGCTGATTGCTCAATCCGGCATGCCGAAGTTGTGGAATTCGATCTACCGATGAATTCCATTGGCATGCCACTAAAACAAATAATTCGGCCTATCGAATTAGAAACTTTGGCTTGTTAAAGTGTTACATACAGCATTACACACAAATAAACATTCATTATCTACCTCGTGTACCACATAAAGGACATGAACAACTTGAACACATCAATTTCGTGTGATCGTCATCTATAATCGTACTAAAATAAATGGTCAGTAACATTATTTCATAAGAAAAATACTTAACGTTGTTATATTTCTAGCATCAGCCATTAAATGAAAAATGACAGGTGTAACAATAGATGTTCTTTCACAAAATCTAGAAACAGTTGCTAGGAACATGGCGAGTTAGCAATCCTTTGGATATCAAGTAAGTAAGAATCTTGCTTATAGCATGAAAATAATAGTTTTCTAATGAAAATGTTTTTCCATGACCTATGAAAACTATGAAAAGATATGTTCATTGTTATGTCATGTTATGTTACGTCATAATACGCTATATTAAGTTATGCTATGACTATTATTTGTTATGTTTATGTCATGTCATGATGTCATGTTGTGTCATGATTGTCATGAGCAATATGTGATATATGCAGTATTAAATTATATTGCTTATTTGGTTTTAGTTAAACATGTTTATTATATGCAATATGTGATATTACATAATAACATGTCATGCTACATACGCACAAAAAGATAAATGAAACAAATAAGACAAGACAAGTTAAGGGTGTCGTACCAAGCTTTCAATATGTAGGGAGGCATTTAGTTCAATTTAGTTTAGTTTATAATCTGTAACGCTCATAAGTGGTGGTTAATAGTTCTTAATGAATTAAATAAAGATCAAAAAATAAAAATAAAGCTTCAAAACAAATTTACCTGGGACTTAAATGAAAACTCTCAAATCAAAATAAAAATATAAACAACAAATAAACCACAATTTAATGTAGCACCTTTAATTTAATAATATAAAACCATCATCATCATCATTTCAATCCTCAATATATCTTAATATAGTCATAGAAAGTAACATATGAAGCTTACGTTATCAAGGAGAACATTTCCAATAAAAGAAGAGATTCAACTGAATACAAATACATAGCTTTCTCAACTATGTCCCCCATTGTCACCTCACACCATGTGAGTCTTGAAAAGATGAAAATAGAGGAATAAGTGACAACATGCTTAGTACGAAAAACTATTACTCACCTTTAGGTTTTTGTCATAACTACATTAAAACCTACATGGTTAGTTAGTTCTCAACATTATTCATCAATATTATTATGTTCAATTTTAGTCGATACCGTATGATTATTCTTACCAAGTTCAATGCATATATATGCACATAATAGTTTAGGATTCAATAATGCTCATTTGTATCCACCGCGCAATGGAGTATCATATCACTTAACTCAACAAAATCCAATGGGCATGCTTGACCACCCTACAATCATTCCAAAGGTGTCCCGTGAGGGGACATCGATCCCTAGATCTCACCAAATTGATTCTTGTATGTGAGTTCTAGGACTTTCAATCCAAGAGAGCGTCATCACCTCCCCCTATTTTACCTTTTAGGGAATTCAAGCCCAAGGACATAACCCCGCCCTCTTCATGTCTTACCATTTTCCTCTATTCAATCTTTATATATAGAGTTAGTTTCCTAGCCACGCTTCTCAATTTTTAACAACACGTGTCAAATCAATTTATTCCTCATTGTATAATACTGGATGAGTTCATGCCATTGTCTCATAAGTGATATGCATATTATAGCAGTTTAACATACATATATATCTTGCAACGTAATTAACGAACTTCAATTCTATAAAAACCTCACAAAAGATGAGAAATAGATTCCCTACCTCTTGGTGAATATAACGCTGATAACTTCCAACTTACGATGCCAAGTTCACTACCTACGCTCGAAGTACTTTGTTATTCGATGACGTATAAAATAACCATACTTTAACTTAATTCCTATTCTATAATCGTGTTCCATCTATTCTTAGTAGTGTGCCATAATCATTAATATGTAATCCTTGGAACATTTTATAACACAAAACGATGAAAAACAGATGACTTTGGACCAACCGATTGGCCTGTTGGTTAGTCACTTCCGGCTTACCAATCAAACTATAAATTTCAAGCCTCTCTATTGGCCAGCTGATCTATCACATTGGGCTTGCTGGTTTGGCAGAGTTCGACCTGTCAAAAATGGTAGTGTTTGGCCTACTGATTTGTAGGGTTTGGCCTACCAAACCTAGCAGTGTTGGGCCTATCAATTTGCAGGATTTAGCCTGTTGAACTTGCCGATGTGTCCCGCCTACTGATTGACAAGTTTGACCTACCGACAGAAGAATTTCTAGAAATCTAGCTTTTCATTTTCAAAGATTTCAAACTTTACAATTCAATCTGACTCTTTTGTCAACTTCAAGGGCATAGAAAATGCATAAAACTGTAAAATATCACACTTAAACTCACATAGATCATTTTCTTAAAATTTTCATACTCAACATACAACTCTAAACCAAAAATCAGAAGTTTTCAAATCTAGTTCAAAAACTTGTTTTAAACAAAGATCGATATAAATCAACACTACAACAAATTTGAGATTATATGACCTTCATTTAACGATCGTTTCTCAAAAACCGTTGTGATAAGGCAAAAAAAATGTGGCGAGTTACGCCCGTGAATACAAAACCCATCGTGGTAAGTGCAGGAGCTACCATGACGGTTGTTTAAAAAACCATCGTGGTAGCTTATACTTACCATGATAGTTTTTTAAAAAACCGTCAAGGTAGCTGACTACTAGAATCTTGGGATTATAAAACCCTTATTTAACAACATTTTTTCAAAACCCATCGTGGTAAGGAGAGGTAAAAATGTAGAGAGTACACCTGAAAATACAAAAATTTTCATGTTAGTGTGCAGAACCTTTCACGACAGTTTTTAGTAAAAACCGTCGTGGTAGGTTAATTTGGGTAGGGGATTAAAAATTTTGAATAAGGAACCTTTCATGATGTTTTTTATAAAAACCGTCATGAAAGGTTCCACGTCTTGGAGCGTGCTTAAATTTAGGCGGGGAAATAAAAATTTTGAATATGCAGACCTTTCATGATGGTTTTTATAAAAACAATCATGAAAGGTCTCGCATCTAGATGCATGCTTAAATTTGGGCGGGGGACTAAAAATTTCAAATATGCGGACCTTTCACAATGGTTTTTATAAAAACTATCGTGAATGGTTCTGCATCTTGGTGCGTGCTTAAATTTGGACGAGGGACTAAAAATTTTAAATATGGGACCTCTTATGACGCCTTTTATAAAAACCGTCATAAAATGTCCAATATTCAAAATTTTTAGTCCCCCGCCCAAATCTACCTTTCATGACAGTTTTTATAAAAACTGTCATGAAAGGTCCTATATTCAAAATTTTTAGTTCCCCACCCAAATTTAAGCACGATGCAGAACCTTTCTCGATGGTTTTCATAAAAACCATCATGAAAGGTCCCGATATTTGAAATTTTTAATATGCGTAACCTTTCACAATGGTTTTTATACAGTTTTTATAAAAACTGTCGTGAAAGGTTCCAGATCTTGGCGTGTACTTAAATTTGGATGGGGGACTAAAAATTTTGAATATGAGACCTTTCACGATGGTTTTTATAAAAACCGTCGTGCAAGCTTAAATTTGGACGGGGGACTAAAAATTTCAAATTTGGGACTTTTCATGATGGTTTTTATAAAAACCATCATGAAAGTTTCCGCATCTTGGCACATGCTTAAATTTAGGCAGGGGACTAAAAATTTTAAATTTGTGGACCTTTCACAATGGTTTTTATAAAAACCATCATGAAAGGTACACGTGTGACCTTTCATGACGGTTTTTATAAAAACCATCATGAAAGGTTCTGCCTTACAATTCACAATAGTTATTATAAAAACTGTCGTGAAAGGTTCATTTCATAATAGTTTTTATGAAAACTATTGTGAAAAGTTTTGCATATTCAAAATCTTTAGTCCCCTGCCCAAATTTAAGCATGCACCAATGCCTTGGCTTTCCCTATTTATTCAAAATTTCTCCAACTCAAACCCTCTCTAACTCTTAAACCTGCTTCTCTCTCCCCTTTCTCTCTCTAACTCCTCCCCCCATTGCCCAATAACTAATGAACCCAGCCACCCATGACATTCCATAGACTTTGATATTCTTTTGTCACTCTCTCCATGACCCCACCATCATTCGACCCAACCCTCAACAAACTTGGCGCCGTTTGTTGCCATTTGTCCTTGTCCCTTGACATTCCATTGACTCCGTTGTCATTTGACTCCTCCCTTGACGTTCTTTTGACTCCACCGCTGTTGGTAAATTTCAAACCACTAGTTTTAGTTTTAGTGTTATAGTTAGTCCTAAACTTAGTATTATTTGGTTATTTTAATGATATTTAGCTTTAGTTTTAGTTTTAATATTACTTACAATACTTTGTTATTTGTATTTAGTGTTTGAAAGAACTTTGAACAACATTTAGCATTTTGGTGTGAAAATAGGTTACTTTTTATCTGTTTGTGATGCCTAAGTATTATTGTGATGCCCACCATGTGTTTGACTATGACTATGTGTTTGTGTTTGTGTTTGCGTTTTAGTTAATTAGTTTTATTGTCAATATTTTTGTTAATTCTATTTATTTTTGTTATCGTTTCTTTACCTTACACATAAAGAAAAGCACTTAGATACCAAGAATCCATCAACTCTTGTGCAAGCATAGAAAAAGTATATGACTTTACAATGTAAATATATATATATATGATTTTGTAAAAATTTTCTAGTTCAATGTAATTATGTGATTATGAAGTCAGGGCATTGTATTAATGGTGAAAATATGAGACTATTCATATTATGGGAAACCAAAAATTTTGGTTTTTTTTAGCTTCAGACCAACTTTTTCACAACGGTTTTTATGAAAACCGTCATGAAACAAAGCCTTACACGATGGTTTTTATGAACACCATCATGTAAGCTTAGCCTTATATGGTGGTTTTCATAAAACCATCATGTAAGCCAAGTGTAAGGCTAACTTTTTATGAAAACTATCATGTAAGCTTAGCATTTCACGACAGTTTTTGGTGAAAACTGTCATGGTAGGTTTGTCCCAAGATCCTAGAACCCTGTCAAAATAAAGATTCCACAACAGTAAAAAACCATCGTGAAAAGTTTTATTGGTACTACGGCAGATGATTACACAATGATTTTTAAACCGTCGTGAAAACATACCATGACAGTTTTAAACCGTCGTGTAATCTACAATGTCTACTAGTGCAAGCTTCAAAAACATTGTATAATTACCCGCAGATATCAAAAACACATTTCTTACAAATCTCATACTAAAACATGGATTTAGATCAGAGATTTAACTTAGAAAACTTTACCTCAAGCTGGAAGAAAATAATGATTTTGCTTGCAAAAATCCTTGATCTTTGGTTTGAGATTTTAGAAGATCTAAGAAATTAACCTTAGATTTCTCTCTGGATTCCTTGAAGTTAGGTTGATGATGTTTCTTTTGAAGCGAACAAGGGGGAGAGCAAGAAGAGAAAATGAGAGAGAAAGAGAGAGTTTACATAAGAAGAAGAAAAAGGAAAGAAGAAGAAAGAAAAGGAAAAGAAAAAGAAAAGAAGTGGAACAAAATGGATGGAAGCAGGTAAGATCAAGTCTCCATCAGAGACTTTTAGAGCAAATAATGCTAAATGGCTTTTTATAATTTAATTAAAGTTTCAAGGGCATTTTGGTCAATATACTAAATAAAAATTTGAAAATAAATAGAAATAAATAATGTGAAATTGATTTTAGAAGAAACAAAAACTTTCATTGGCACACTAATAATTAATTTACATTAGGAAACTAATAGGCGTCACAGCTCTACCCTCCTTAGAGAAATTTCATCCTCGAAATTTCAAATCTAAAGATACTAGAAAAAATCACAAATCTATTATGATTTTAGTTTTGATTCTACACCGTCAATGTTATTTGCCTCTAAATATGGGTTACCATATCTCCATTCATTTACTTGAAATATCAATCTTACTATAAATACTAAATCCCAAAACAAAAGTATTTATGGCAAGTTCTGAATTGATAACACCACATAAAGGCCTAGGAATTCTGATCAGACAAGTGTACATGTTGATCAGATCATTTTTCTAATCCTTCACTATCTATGGACCGTGATCTACAATTAATTATATTAAGGAGATTGCAAAAGAATTTCTTGTGTACCTTATCTTTAGGTTCCTTTTTCTTTCTAAGTAAGGCAAAGTCACAGAATATTAGTTTCATATCCAAACTAATAATAAATTCAAATATAATCATATAATATATAACATAGGTGCTTCTATTAACATCATACATTAGAATCAAGCATAAAGAAATTAGAAGGAATCTTGTAATTGTAAGCAAACTTGATAGATTCTTCAATAAACAACTACCCTCTTGACACAAACATTCAACCCAAATAACATACTCATATTTTATACAGAGTATTCTCACAATTGACTTTGGTGCTTCTACAAAACAGTAACCAAATACCATACATTACAAACATGATGTTGATATGTTTCGAGAGTACAAGGCATTTCATACAACCAACTATCCATATCATGCATGCTTAGAGAATGTAAAAGCATTAGTAAATAAAAGATCAGATCTTAAATGGAATGTATTTTAAGAGTATTATTTACTCCTTATCATTAGCCATTTTGACATGAGAATCAATGAATCTAAAGGTTTTAATAGCAGCATGCCATAAAAAATCTAGAGTGGGGAGAAGAGCGGTTATTCGTGACACATGAAATACAAGCATATATGCCATGGGTAAAACCATAAGATTACACGTGGAGATTCAAATCTAATGGCTGCTTCCTGCTTTCCTTCTCCCATTCAAGCTTAGATGTTCCAGTGTTAGACTCCCGATGGATGATTTACATCTTATCTAACAGTTCCTCGGTATTAAAGCAATAACAAAGATTTGTCTTCCCAACTTTACTATGAAATTTTATTCCATAGCGTAATTTAAAAATTTCAAAAGACCATCATAAAAACCATTTACATTCAAAAGTCCTAAGGTTTTGGAGTGAATGACTAATAAATTTCTTCTAGCAACTAGGAATATTTCTTCAAGGGTACCTAGACCACCAAGTAATGCTATAAAAGCATAAGAATTATGGATCATAGTTTTAAGACATTTAGGGATGTCCAAAACTCTTTCATCCCTACCTATTATTTTCTCACAAAGGTTCCCTTGGGCTAGGAGACTATGAATAATCCCTAAGACTTTGGCACCATTAGACTTAGCTGATATTGCCACATTTTCCATTAATCCTAAACTACCACCCCCATAGGTTAGGTTAATCTTTCTACATGTCAAGACTTGTCCTAAGTGCCTTGCGGCTTTTAGGTAAGATTTATCTTTTCTAGGGCTAGAACCATAAAAGACACAGACATTCTTTCTTTTTTTGGTTGACTAGGAGGTAGACATATTTGGTTTGTATGACTAGCAAGTTTATGACTGCTCCATTCAAACTTGAAGTTCTACATGAGGATTGAAAGATGATAGATATGCAAAAGGACTAAGGAGACAGATGAGTAGATGATGAACCAATAATCCAAAGATCTAAACAAACTATTGTGTAGCTACAAAAGTAAGAATAAGCTATTGACAGTTATGGAAAGCCTAATCGACTTTTGAACAATTTAGACTCAAATTGTATAACTTTTGGCAATTGAGAATAGTTTGACAAAAAACACTCTAATGCAATTGTAGACCTTTTGACAAATGAACACCGAATCTAGAAAGTTAATATAAACGACAAACTATTGTAGAACTTTTGAAATATCTAGATAAGTTTCAAAAATTCAATCACATTACAGTATAGCATGTGATGTGTCTGACAGGACAATATATTTTATTACATATATAAATATATTTTCTTACAAGACAACCGTAAATTAAATGAGACACTAATTCTAACTATATCAATCTAATAGCCACAATTATTTTGGACACAAAAACAAATATTTTTAGCATAAATAGTCTTCTTTTTTTTTACTGAAAAGAAGAACACAGATTATTAAACACCAATTGAAACAATTTCAAACAAACAAATACTTAATAGCCTTTTTAGAGTGATGACTTATTCCCTATCAAGTTTTCTTGTGATTTTACAAACAGGATCTTGAAAAAGCATATTCTTAAGATGTTGTCTTTCTGCATGAAATTTAGGCTAGAGTTTAGAGTTGGCACCTTGAACATATCCACTAGACACAAATCTAGGTGAAGTGCATTTACCGTTACAATTTTGTCATCCATATTTGTTACAAGTAACCGCAATGGCATGAGCTCTTCTTTTCATTACACTACGACTGGTACCAATACTTGTTAAACCGGTGTCTTAACTAAAGACACTTAGACAGATCTTCCTTCTATTAGCATCCTTACATCACCAGGTATGCCAAACGCATAAGAATCCACAACCAAATGATCCTAGTCTTGTATTTTTTCCTGAAAACCTTTTGGAAAAAGGATGGAAAATACTCTCTCAAGTGTTGATACTTTGGGTCCATGATGAGATGAAAGAAGAGTAAATAGAAAAGAAAAACTGAGATAGTAAGTTGTAGAATCCTAGAAATCCTTCTTCTTTTAGATAGAGAAAGAAGAATATCCATAGAGAAGGAAGAGAATTTGGGATTTAGAGAGAGAATGACAAGTTTAGAGAGAGTGTGAGTTTGAAGAAATGAGCTCCTATGCATAGTAAATATATATGCTGGCAATGATTGAATCACTGTAGGTGACACATGTAGAGACCACATGTGAGAAACCATATGTTTTTCTTTCTTTTTGTTTTTAAATCAAACTGATTCAAAATTCAAACTAGGCCCAAATGTTCTAAGCTGAAATAGGTCAAGTTGTTTTGTCCTTAACACAATTAGAATGAGTTAAACAATTAACATGAAATTTTGAAACCTAAATTGCATAGGTCTTTAGTCCAATTTGAAGCCCACTTAAAATAGAATTAACCAAAATAAGCAACAAGCCCAGTTTGACAATAATCAGGGGTCCTCTTGAATGTTATCTAAATAGTTCCATAACAACAAAATCCTCTCGTGAGTCAAATAATTTGCTTTAATCAAAACCCTATTGAACAAGGCATACACTCCTATCTTATCATTAATACTCTGTACTTGTTAATATATATTCAACATTAACACTATCAAGGGGTTTGAACATGACTAACCTTGAAATCTATATACTTTTTACGTTCCAACATAGGCCACATCAATGAGCAAAGGCCATTGATATTACTACTTAGGGACATCTATAATCCTCACAATTCCACTTATATAGTCTTAAAATCCTCATATAACAAAACCTCAAGTAGCCAAGAGATTCACATCTAAACATCTAAAAGATAAACCTTCCATTGTAAAGGTCCAAATTCATTACAGATGCCTTAAGTATTATGATTTACTTAAGGAAACTTTTATTAGTCATTTTCACATTACATCAATTCATAAAGACTAGTGTTACCACTTAAATACAATGTATGCAATAGAATATTCCAACCTTAGAATTTGTAAATTCTTTTACTTTACAAAACCTCAATAGAACAAAAGATTAACATTTATCTCAATCAAGGTTCAATGTCATGAATTTTGAACTTTTCTCATGTTCCTCAAGTAAATAGAACCTCCAAGAAAATTTATCGAGACTTAAGTACTCTATCAAGTCCACGCATAATCACTACATAGGTTTGAATCAATTATGATGAATTTGACACAACCATGCCAAACATTGAAATCAAAAACTCAAGCCTTATATTTCTTATTATTTTTCACGAGATAAAAGGCTCTTAAATTATTATATCTTTACGAATATCTCTTAAGCAATCTATGCATAAATTCATTCTGTAGAATATTATTGTACCCACATAACCGTTAATACTTTCATTCTAGGGTTTTTATATGTCACAACATCCTCCTAGATTGTATAAATCAACCTAAAGGTTCAATTTGATAATGACATTGAAAATTCAACTTTAAAAGCATCTCACAAATTGATATCTAAAGTGGTGCTACACTTCTTAGGTTAACTAAACCTAGGCTCTGATACCAAAATTTCTATAACGCCCTTAAGTAGTGGTTAACAGTTTTTAATAAATAAAATAAAGATGATGTAAATAAAAATAAGGCTTCACAATGAATTTTCCTAGGACTTAAATGAAACTCTAAAATTAAAATAAAAGTATAAACAACAAATAAACTATAGTTTAAAGTAGCACCTTTAATTTAATAATATAAAACCATCATTATCATCATTTCAACCCCCAATATGTCTTAATACAATCATAGAAAGTAACATACGAAGCTTACATTATCAAGGTGAATATTTGCAGTAAAAGAAGAGATTCCAACTAAATACAGATATGCAGCTTCCTCATCTATGTCTCACAATGCCACCTCATACCTTGTGACTCCTAAAAAAGATGAAAATATAGAGAAATAACTGACAACATGCTCAGTAGAGAAAACTATTACTCACCTTTCGGTTTTTATCATAGACACATTAAAATCTGCATATTTAGTTAGTTCTTAACATTATTCATCAATATTATCATGTTCAATTCTGGTCGATATCTTATGATTATTCTTACCATATTCCATACATATATATATACATAATAGTTAAGCATTCAGTAATGCTCATCTGTATCCACTGTGTAATGGAGTATCATATCACTTAACTCAACAAAACCCAAATAGGCGTGCTTGACCATCCTACAATCATTCCAATGGTGTCTAGTGAGGGAGCGTCAAGTCCTAGATTTTCACCAACTCGATTCTTGTATAGTACGTTCTGGGACTTTCGACCCAAAGGTGCATCATCACCTCCCCCTATTTTAGCTTTTAGTGTATTCGTGCCCCAGGACTTAAGTCTTATTATTCCATTATAATCAATTATTATATATAGAGTTAGTTTTCCTAACCATGCTTCTCAACTTATAACAACATATATCAAATCAATTTATTCCTCACTGTATAATACAGGACGAGTTCATGTCATTGTCTCATATGTGATACTCATATAATAGCTATTCAACAGACATATATATCTTGCAATGTAAATAACCAATTTTAATTCCACAGAAACCTCACAAAAGATGAGTAATAGATTCTTTACCTCTTGGCAAATACAACGTTGATAACTTCTAGCTTACGATACCAAGTTCATCACATAATCTCCAAGTACTTTGTAATCTACAACATATAAAATAACTATACTTTAACTTAATTCCTATTCTATAATTATGTACCATCTATTCTTATTAGTATGCCATAATCATTAATATGAAATCTTTGAAACATTTTATAATACAAAATGATAAAAAACAGATGAGTTTGGATTGACCTATGGACTTGCCGATCAATTACTTTTAGCCTACCAATCAAACTACACATTTTAGACCTTTCTGTTGGCCTGTCGATCTTTGAGGTTTAGCCTACTAAACTTGGCAGTGTTTAGTCTGTCGATCTGAAGGGTTCAGCCAACTAAACTTAGTAGTGTTCGGCCTGTCAATCTATAGGGTTCGGCCTGGTAAACTTGCCGACGGGTCCAGCTTGTTGATTGACAAGCCTGGCCTACCGACAAAAGAATTTTTGGAAATTCAGTTTTCTATTTTCAAATGTTTCAAACTTTACAATTCAATCTGATCCTTTTATCAAACTTCTAGGGCATAGAAAATGCATAAAACTATGAAATATTGCACTTAAACACGTATAGCTTTTTTTTCATAAAATTTTCATACTCAACATACAAATATAAACTAAAAATCAAAACTTTTCAAAACTAGGTCAAAAACTCATTTTAAACAAAGATCTATATAAATCAAGCTTCAAAAACTTTGTACAATTACCCACAAATACCAAAAACATATTTCTTATAAATCTCACACTAAAACATGGATTTAGATCAAAGTTTTAACTTAGAAAACCTTATCTTAAGTTTGAAGAAAAAAAATGATTTTTCTTGCAAAAGTTCCTGATCTTTAGTTTGTGATTTTGGAAGATATAAGAAATTAACCTTGGATTTCTCTCTTGGTTACCTCGAAGTTAGGTTGATGATCTTGATTTTGAAACAAACAATGGGGAGAGAAAGAAGAGAAAACAAGAGAGAAAGGGAGAGTTGACGTAAGAAGAAGAAAAGGGAAAGAAGAATAAAGAAAAGGAAAAGAAAAAGAAAAGAAAGGGGAACAAAATAGGATGGAAGCAGGTAAGATCAAGTCTCCATTAGAGATTTTTGGAGCAAATAATGCCAAATGGCATTTTTGTAGTTAAATTAAAGTTCCAAGGGTATTTTGGTCAATATTTTAAATAGGTATAGAAAAATTTTAGAAAATTTGAAAATTGATAGAAATAAATAATGTGAAATAGATTTTAGATGAAATAAAAATTTTAATTGGCACACTAATAATTTATTTAATTATATTGGTACTCGTTAGGAAAATAATGGGTGCCACATAATCATGGTGTCGTTGAAGACCTCGCGAACTCCAACCTCTCGAGGATCACATGCAACTGTTACAAACATCTAGGCCTATTCAATATGGAAAGATAATGCTTAATATTAAGCATAAAACATGTCTATAAGAAAACAAAAATTGTTTGTGCATGTTTTTCTTATCAATGGTTTTCAATTACGTTTTGTCAGTGTAAGTTCTTACTTGCTAAGCAAAAGCTCATTCAGTTATGTTCATGTTGTAGGTAAAAATACCTATTAACTATACTTGATAGGCAGTGGCAAGTGACTAATAAATGATGTAGATGAGAATTGTTGCCACTTACGCAAATATAATTTCTGCAGTATGAATTATATTAAAATTATGGATGAATATATGTTTAAATGGTATTATGCAAATGTGTCTTGAAAATTGAGATTTTAGTCATACAACTTTAGTCAAAAAAAAGTTTTAAGATTATCATGTTATAGCATATATTTTGCAACAAATATACGTTGTTTCAAAAGAGAAAAATTATATCAAAATTTTATTTTAGAAATGTTTTCAAAAGTTTTAAAGACAATGTTTTAGGAAATTATTATTATATTTCAAAAAATTATTTTGCAATACGATAAGACAAGTTTAATTTTAGCATTATGTACTTAAGTAATGCCCATGTAATTAGGGTCATTATGCTCCTAACCAAATCCATGTCACTTTTCCCCCAATAAATACCCCTCATTATCATCCGTAAAACAAACCAAAGCTGAACAAAGGTAAGGCCAAGGCAAAACAACGGGCAAACCAAGCGAAAACAGCCCAATGCCGCCACAATAATTATAACCACCATCCTTTTCTCCATTTCCATCATCTTCTCCACCACCCTTTAGAATGGAATCCTATCGGTGCAAAAGTCCATAGCCATCATCTTTGCCAAGCTCTAATGTCCATCCCACTATCTCAAATGTCTACAAAATAAACTTAAAGCTCCCACAAATATCATAAGCAACCTCATACAATAAACAGAATGGAGCCTCATGATCTAAATCATTAACACCAATAGCTGAAATACCTACGAACTCTACAACTCTCAACAAGTTTCAAGAGAATACAAGATCCAAACACCACCTCTTTTAGGAACAAAACCACCATGAAACTCCACCATAATCATGTCCTTTTACCAAAGGGAAGCCCATAGCCAAAAAAAATCAAGACCATCATTATAGATGAACCACATTTTATTTCTCTAGACCGTTTTTCTCTAAGTGTTAAACTACCCCACTTGATAGCGACTGCACCCCCTAGAATCCACTTCACTCGATGGACCATCAAGTCTTACTAGTTCACTCAAACACCTCATCCAACTTAATGGGTAAACTCTCACCACCAAAGGCATAGGAAAATCTTCCATAACTACTCTCATTTCTCTTCTACACTACTCGCACACTTAGAGATTCTCTTTGGCGAAGTCATTATCTTAAACAAAGCTAGAATGGTGATGGGTCTTGCCTTTGGATGCTACCATACTTTGGGCTACTTAGGTCTAGCCATAACCTAGCCAAGACCATTACCAAGCAAGCTTAAAAGCACATTTTGACCACTTCCAATGCTATGGATTGACTAGCCTTTGTCACTTAATGTGCTAGCCTATCAACTCTTGATAGGTAGAGTACCTAAGCTAACCAAAAGAGGCCATGAAGTCTACACAATCAAATTGTGAAGGCTAGCCATATTAAAGGCCTATTGATGAGTTTTCTAAAATCATCATCATATTTGGTGCAACATAGTCCCTTCTATATTTTGGAAATCTGTGCCCACTTTAGATGACAATTTTTCTAAAACCATCACATAATATTATTTTCTAGATGACGGCTTAGGTGGCCCTTTTACTTTCCTCTGAATTACATCACTCTCTCTCTATTTAATTTGATGTTCCCTCCCCCCATTGCCTAATCATCATCGGCTTCCTTTTCCCCTTCCCTAGCTGTCTTATCTTCTTTCTTCTTTAACTCCACAAGATCAAAAGTGATAGATCTAAAAAAGCAAGGCCCAGTGCACACAAAGTTTGATAAAGACCTTGTGCGTGCATGAGAAGTACTTCTCACCACCATTCTTTGATATCATGATTCATTTAATGGTGCACTTAATACGCGAAGTTAGGCTGTGTGGTCTAGTGTGCTTGAGGTGGATGCACTCTTTTGTAAGGACATGAACAATTTGAAGAGTTATGTCAAAACCAAAATAGGCTGGAGTATTACATTGTAGAAAATTACATAGCTGAAGAAGCTATGGAATTTTTCTCAAAGTACTTGTCCAAGTCAAAGCAATTAGTTTGCCAAAAAGGTTAATATTTAGCTTAAAGTTAAGTCTTCTAGTACTCCATTGTCAGTTTCTTGTGAGGAATAGAAGCATGGATGTCTTTACATTTTTACACAAGGACCATGTGGTTGAACCATCAATAGAAGTCCAAATGAAGGAAATAAAAGAGGTACACCCCAAAAGAAGAATAAATGAGAAATAATTACAAGATGAAAAAAAAAAACCACACTTTGGAGAGTGGATAACAGCACACATATTGTTAGACATGTATGCCCTAAGGAGCAAAAATTTAATATGTTTTTGGAGGCATTTTTATCAATAAAGAGTTTATTTATTAT
>CAMOHE010051511.1:0-11302 GCA_946598075.1 Artocarpus hirsutus
GAAGTAAAAATCGCGCGTTTTCACGCGTTTTTACGCGTATCTTATCCGATATAGACCCGAATTTGGTTCTGTTTTGAATTTTGGAGACCTTATCTGATAAGGAATGACCCTAGACCCAACCTCTATAAATAGGGAGTAAGTCTAATGAGTTATTCAGATCAATAGAGAGATTAAGAGTGATACTCTAGTGGTGAGAATCTGAAACTCCCTGAGAGCTCTTGTTCACAAATCACGAACACTAGCTTTGGGTTCTCTCAATTGATTGAAAGGAGAGTCACCTTGAGGAAGAGCTGTACGTGTGAGCCCACACTCACTCCGATCGTGGATAGAGAATAGCAAAGAAGACCAGTTGGTTGAGGCTCTTCTGGAACGTTACTTCTCTACACAGACTTCGGGAGCTTTTCGGCTTATACAAGGTCAGTAAGATCAGGTTAATTTATACTTATAGCATGTCAAACTTGTGTTTTGGAAAATACTCTGATTTAAAATTTTAAAATTCCGCTGCGTATTATTTTTCCAACACTACTGCCTTACAACCTGTCATTCCTATCTCCTTTAGCAAGTCTAGAATATACTTTTGTTGGTTGATAAAAATTCCCTCCTTAGATCTTTCAAACTCCATTCCAAGAAAATATTTTAGTTTTCCCAAATCCTTGACATCAAATTCAGCCTCAAGCTTACTTTTTAAGTTGCTGATTCATAGGATTCATCCCCAATTATAATAATATCATCCACATACACTATTAGAATAGCTACTTTACCTTCGATGCAGTGCTTTAAGAATAAAGTGTGATCAGCTTGATTTTGTAAGAAACCTTGCCTCCTAACAACATCTCCAAATCGCTCGAACCAGGCTCTAGGAGACTACTTTAATCCATATAGAGCCTTTCTTAGTTTGCACACTTTGCCTCTTCCAAGACTTTCTTCGAATCCAAGTGGCAAGTCCATATATACCTCTTCTTGTAGATCTCCATTCAAAAAAGCATTTTTTATATCAAATTGATGGAGTGGCCAGTTGAAGTTAACTGCAAGAGAAAGAAGTATTTTGATAGAATTAATTTTCGCAACAAGAGCAAAAGTATCTTGGTAATCTATGTTAGAACAAAATTGTGATGAAAACCATCATCACCCAGGATCATTCATGTCAAATCATCAAGAATATTAATAAGATGCGAAAGCTAACCTGAATCCATTGATTGAATGTGATTCTTGAGTCTTTTGGTTGAGGATCTTCTAAGTTTGGTACGTAAATCCTCCTTTACAGAATGCTCTATAATTTGTCTATAGATGGGGAACAGAAAAATAATGTACGTACTGACTTGGGGACCACAATCTTTTTATATAATTGCTAAACCCTAGCAATTATCCTTAATTATCAATTTAGCCCATCATAAAATTAGTAATTACCCTTTTGGTCTCTACATATAGGAGGCTTATACTTAATGATGCATTAAAAGCCCAAAACCCAAATTGATCACTTTTAATTGGGCAACCCTATTGATAGCCTTAATTCACATTTATTAAATATATTAGCCCATATATTGGATTTTGATCCAACAATCTATACCATGAGTCTGTGTAAATCCTTTAGCTACTAATCTTGCTTTGTATCTTTCCACACTTCCATCAGCTTTACACTTCACTGTAAACACCCATTTACACCCAATTGTCTTCTTATCTTTGGGCATATCAGTGACACTCCACGTGTTATTTTTTTTGAGAGCGTTTATTTCTTCCATCACTGCTAATCTCCAATTTGGATCACCTAAAGCTTCCTGAACCTTTCTTGGAACATATAGGTTAGAAATCCTAGATACAAATGCCCTATGAGTGTTTGACAATTTTTCATATGACAAGTACTTTGCAATAGGGTGTTTAGTGCATGCTCGGGTTCCTTTTCTTAATGCAATTGGACGATCAAGTTCAAAGGAAGATGAATTTAGTAATTCAAGTGATAAAGAAGGAATAGGAGTTGAAGGAGGATTACTCTGAGTTGTAGGGCCATTACTCGATAAATTGGATTGAACATCTATTGGAAGAATAATTGGAGCAGTAGCACATTTGTGAAACTTTTTCCTTACATAAACCTAAAGCTCAGGTTGAGGATTATGATCTGTTTGAAGTGCTTCTCCTCCTGTCCCTAATGAAATACCACTTGGCACATTTGGATTAAGGATACTGTCACTAGTTTCTATATTTCCAATAGTTGTTTCCAAAAATTGTTTATCAGAATTAACCACAGGAATGGGATTAGACACTTCTAGGATAGGTAAAGTTTTCCAAAAATTTTCTTCCTCAGTTATGTTCTCCCTCAGAAGAGAATTTTTTTGAAAGTAAGGTTGGTCCTCAACAAAGCTTACATCCATACTTTCGAAAAATCTTTTTTTGACAGGATTAAAACATTTGTATCCCTTTTTATTTGATGCATAACCAATGCACACACATTTTTCAGCCTTTGGATCCAATTTTGACCAAAAAACATTTGGTATATACACATAACAAGTGCAGCCAAATACTTTTAAAAGGAGATGTATTATGATCCGAGATGTGGGAAAAAAATTTAAAAAATTTGTAACAGCGTGTCAAATTTTAGAACTCGGGTTGGCATTCTATTTATTAAGTAACAAGCAATCAAGAGTGCATTACCCCAAAGATACTTAGGAACATTCATTGAAAACATAATGGCTCGGGCAACTTCAAGTAAATGCTTGTTTTTCCTTTCAGCAATACTATTTTATTGTGGTGTGTCACGACATGTTGATTAATGAATAATGCCCTTTTTCCAAAAGGAATGTCCCCAAATATTTGTTAATTATTCAGTTCCATTATCTGTTCTTAGAATGCCAATTTTTGCTTAAAATTGATTTTCAATCATAAGGAAAAAATTCTTTAAACCGTTGTTCAACATCAGATTTTTTTGCCAACAAATAAACCCAGCATACTCTTGTGTGATCATCAATAAAGGTCGCAAACCATTTTTTGCCAGAAAGTGTATTAAACTTGGATGGACCCCAAACATCACTGTGAAGCAAATAAAACGGTTTCGATGCAAAATAAGATTTTATTGGAAATGAAACACGATGATCTTTAGCCAAATGACAAGCCTCACAATGAATTTTGAACAATCAATTCCTTTAAACAACACAACAAATAAGTGTTTGAGATATGGAAAGCTAGGATGTCCTATCCTCCTGTGCCATAACATAACTCTATCATAGACAGGGTTTGAACTAGTACTACCTAAGCCCTAAGCTTTTTTATAGTCGAAAGGAGTTTCACCAAAGTAGTATAGCCCATTTATCTCTCTAGCAGTTCCAATCATCTTCCCCGAGTTCTGGTCCTAGAAAACACAAATGGAAGAAAGGAAAAGAATGGAACAGTTAGAATCTTTAGATAGTTTATTGACAGAAAGAAGATTACAGGCAAGTTTTAGAACATGTAAAACAGATTGTAGAGAGATGTTTTCTGAAACTTTAATATTCCATTTGCCTGCAATGGATGAATAACTACCATCAGCTATTCTCACTTTTTCAATGCTAGAACATGGATAACATGAACTAAACAATTGGGAGCAATTTGTCATATGATTGGAGGCCCCCGAATCTATGATCCAAGGACTAATTTTTCCAATAACTGAATGTGCTAGAGGATTGCTACCTATTTCTATCATAGAACCAATAAAAAGATTATGTGACGAATAAGATTTTAGCAGTTTCAGAAGATGGTCTAATTGCTCTTTGCTGAATGGAGATGACTCAACCTCATTAGCCACAGGTGCATTCTGTTCACTGGATTTGTTGCCCCTGCCATTGGGAGGTCAACCATGCAACTTGTAGCAATTCTCTTGGGTATGGTGTGCCTTCCCATAGTAGTCACAGCATAGGTTATTTTTGTCTCCTGTTTGCTGATTTTGGGACACTTTGCGACTGACTAGTGCTTCAAGAATGGCTAAGGCTGACCCTTGCATGGTTCCAGTTGTGCCTGTTACCTTCTTTTGCAACATCACTTGTCTGTAGGTTTCTTCTCTCCGCACTTCTACAAATACTTCCCCAATTGGAAGCAGAGGATTTCTTCCAATAATTTGGCCATGGACTTCATCAAATTCTATGTTCAAGCCTGCAAGGAATTTGAAGACTCGGCCAATATTCACCATCTTCTAACAGTGATTGTCGTCCTTGGATGACTTCCACTCGTAGTCATTGAATAAGTCCAGGTCCTGCCAAATCCTCTTAGGGAAATTGAAATACTTTGTCACAGAGTCCTCACCTTTTCGAATTTCCCCAAGTTTTAGAGTTAATTCATAAACTTGGGATTCATTCCCTAAATCAGAGTACATCTGTGAAACATTGTCCCGTAACTCCTTGGCTGTGGAGTAACAGAGATAATTTGCCCCTATCTCCTTGGGCATGGAATTAACCAACCATGTCATCACCATTGAGTTTTCAGCATCCCAAATGGCATAGGTTGGATCCTTCATGTTAGGCTTCTTCGTTTCTCCTGTGAGATAGCCGATTTTGCCTCTCCCCCTGATTTATATGCGAATGGATTGTGACCACCTGAGGAAATTGTTGCCATTTAGTTGGATTGTTGTTACATAATTGAGTAATTTTTGTTGCTATAATTGTTTAATTTTTTGTTGTTATAACTTACTGATTAGTAAATTATGAATGCAACATTACCGTATTAATGTAATAATTTCAATCCATTACTCCGCAACCAAGTTCAAAAGAAAAAAACCAAAGGAAAACGAAAACAAAAAAGGAAAATAAGGAAAAACACAATGACTCAAAAAGCTTTTTAAAGGATGGATTGGTTCAATTATTATAAAAGTTGTAGCCAGGGAAAGAAAAAGAAAAAGAAAAAGCAAACGAAAAAAAAAGTAAAGAAGCCTAAAAAAAAGTGGGATTGCAGAATATATAATATTTAATTAACTCTTTTTAAATGTTCCAAGGAAAAAGAGACTACTACTTTAGCATTTTAGTGCTGTCACAAGGAGTGATTAAAGTCCAAACAAGGAAATTCTATTAATACCTTATAATAGCTAAAGTGCACAAGGGACAGAAAGAAAAAGAAGCGCGGACAAATAGAAAAATGTGGCCAAGAAAAGAGACCTAGGACCCTGATAATCAGTGAAAAATCCACAAACTGGACACTGGAAAATAAGAACTCACGTACTCCAATAAATCCAAAAAATAACATAAAATAAAATAAAAATCAATCACATACTCTTTCACACGTGTGTCTTTGTCTTTTCTACCAAAATCAAATGGAGAAAGACGAAGATTATGGCACATGATTGCCACAAGTCCACAACTATGGAACAAAATAATCATGAATATGGGAGTTCAGATGTCATGTAGTGAAATATAGTAACCTCTAGTAATTATATTACTATTGCCTGTAGTTGTAATTATAATATATATATATACATATGAGCTATATACTACTATTGTTCAGTGACACAATCAACAAAAAAAAAGGCATTATATACATGCAATTAATATATTACAATTGATCTGCTCCACATCACCAGACCAATGCCCTGGTTATCAATATTTGCTTTCCCATTATAACATAATTAATTCATAGCTTCCATATCACAAAATCATGCATATACTCGAATATACGATCTGCCGCTTGTCAGGAAAAATAAAAAATTAAAAAAAAAAACAGAGCAGGTAAAAAATATTCAGTGAGTGGATTTGTAACCTATATTATACATTGAAATTTGAAAAAATAAAAAATAAAAAAGTGGGTCATAGTAGCAAGTAGTGGAGCACAAATGCAAGCCACACTCACGAAAAGTTTGCGAAATTGTGACTACACAACTTCAAAGTAGAAAATTGAAACCTACTCGGGGAAAAAAGACTACTGGGAAAGGGTGTTTGGTAAGTATAAATAGAACCAACTTTTTAATTACCAAATAATGTTACGCTCTTATATGCTATAGTAAAAAGTAAAAAATTATTATAATGTAAAACTTTCACATGCTACAGTGTTTTGTATATTACACTCATCTGATTAAGAAAATATACACTAAATATCACCCATGGGGGCATTTATTATGTAATAATTAGTACGAATTATATTCTCGGGAATAATAGTAGACAACATAATTTTTAAAAAACTAATATTATAACATTTGGTCGCACATATGAATCTTCTCTTAGATTTTTAAGAATAATATATTATTGTATTTTGTTGTACATGAAAATCTTGTGTGGTCGACAAAAATAAATTGTTGTATTATCTTTAAAAAAAAAACATTTCCATTATCATTTATATAGTAATACAATGCTTATATTCATTATTATCTTTCAAAAAAATATTTAAGTGTGTTTTATATTATTTTATTAATTATTATTATTATTATTATACCTTTTCATGATGTTGTGCTATTATATTTTATTGTTATTTTATTTTTGTTATTATCTTCATTATCAAATTAGTATTTTATATTAATATAATATTTATATTTATATGATAATATTAATTTATAATGATAATATATTAATATTAAATTGTTTTATAAATAATATGCAATATATTGATATGAATATTAATAATAATAAAAATATAATTTTTAATAATACGTTATTATTTTATATTATAATTAACATTAAACAATAATGCTAAGCTTTGATAATATTATAAATATTTAATATTATTAGTTATTTATTTATTTATTCATCATTGTCAACCTCATGAAAGAGAATGTGAGATTTCCAAGATCTTGAGATTCCTAAGAATATAAATATCATATGATTGGGTAAAATTCAAATTATTCAAAATGAAGTAAAGTGAATCCTATAGGATTGAGTTTCTCAAAAATCCAAAAATCAGAATGTTCATACCAAACATGAGAATTTTGCATATTCTCATTCTCACTCTCAAGATTACTACATACCAAATGCTGTCGATATTAAAGAATTACTAGAAGTAGTTTGGTAAAGTGAGTTAGAATCATAGTTAGAACTAATTTTAGTTAAAAACACTATAGCATGTAAAAGTTTTACATTGTCGTAACTTTTTGTTTTTTATTGTAGCATGTGAGTGCTTTTCACTATTTAAAATTCACTTTGCCAAACAACCTTTAATCAACCATTTAACCGTAATAGAGTAGTACAATTTAATTGTTGAAGTTTTTTCTCAATGATGGAAATTTGCAAGTAAAGCAAGACATCAAATTCAAAAACAATAAAAGAAAATTACAGTTTGTTTTGCACAAAATTTCTCACAGCATCACACTTCTTTCAAACAAAAATTAGAGAAGCAAAATTCGGGTTCAATATCAATTACTTTTTTAAAACCAAATTAATTCCCAATGGAAAGCTAAACCATAACTAAATCCTCAAATTTAAACCAAACTAGCTCCAAAACCTTAAGATTGCTGATATCGAGAAAGATTAGATTTGTTGTGCATGATTTGGGTTGTTGGGCACAAGATTTAAGGCTTGATAGTGCAAGCTTGGGACTCAAAGGTTTGATTAACTATGATTTTAATAATAACAAATAATGAGCTATAAGAATGCTAATAATTAATGTCAAGTTTTATTTAAGCAAAAATGTAAAAAAAAATTAATTAACTCAACTCTTGATGATTTATTAGAGTTTAGAGGGAAAAAAAAAAGGATTGCAAGACTAATTTATATATGTTGAAATTTCACACTCAGTCTTTATACTGACGTGTGAGCATTTCGATACATTCTTTTTTCAAATATGATTTATTTAATCTACACTTCATAATTTTAGGCTTATACAAAATTGCATAAAATCTTGGATGTTGTGAAATAAAAAGAACAAAACAAGAGAATATAGTATAGAAGTAAAGAAGAACACAAGAGAATGAGAGAATGATATATATTTCTTTTCTTCTTCTATTTTACATGCCTCTCAAAGCCTTTATTTATAGGCTAAAGATGTCCATAGGTTACAATAGGCTTAATGGTGTTGTAAGTGGAGAAAATAACTATGAATAAATTGTAACAAATAGAGGTTATGGAATTTGTGAAGCTTTTGGAGGTTATGAGACTTGAAGACTTTGGGGGTTATGGACATTCATCATAATACTATATTCATAACACTTCTCCTTGGATGTCCATTATCAAAAATATGCCTCATTAAAACCTTACTAGGAAAAAACCTGTGGAAAAAAATCCTAATGAAGGAAAAAGAATACATTATTCTTGTATAATACGCCAAAAGAGCTGCCTCATTAAAAACCTTGTTAGGAAAACCCAGTGGGGCAAAACTTAAATCAAGAGAAAAAGAGTACAGCGTGTATTTCCTCCCCCTCATGGAAACATCACTTTAGATCTCTAAACCGACGCATTCCAATATTATGTACCAATCTTTTAAATGTTGCAATCGGTAATGCCTTTGTGAATAAATCTGCCAGATTATCTGTTGAACGAATTTGTTGAACATCAATATCACCATTTTTGTCAAGATCATGGGTGAAAAAGAATTTTGGTGAAATGTGTTTTGTTCTGTCTCCTTTGATGTATCCTCCTTTTAACTGAGCTATGGAAGCAGCATTATCTTCATATAGTGTTGTTGGAGCTTCTTTCTTCAAAGGTAGACCACATGTTTCTTGGATATGTTGGGTAATTGATCTTAGCCAAACACATTCTCGGCTTGCCTCATTAATTGCTATTATTTCTGCGTGATTTGAGGAAGTAGCAGCTATGGTTTGTTTTGTAGAACGCCATGATATAGCTGTACCACCATATGTAAATAAATAGTCTGTTTGAGATTGAGCTTGGTGTGAATCAGACAAATAACTTGCATCTGCATAACCAATTAGTTGTAATCCCATGTTATTTGAATAAAACAAGCCCATATCACTTGTTCCTTGGAGATTTCGAAATATATGCTTAACTCCATTCCAATGCCTTCGAGTTGGAGAAGAACTATATCTTGCTAATAAACTTACAGAGAATGCTATATCCGGTCGAGTATTATTAGCAAGATTCATTAGTGCACCAATCGCACTAAGATATGGCACTTCAGGACCAAGAAGTTCTTCGTTATCCTCTTGAGGTCAAAAAGGGTCCTTTTTCACATCAAGTGATCGAACAATCATTGGGGTACTCAAGGGATGTGCTTTATGCATGTAAAATCATTTTAGGACCTTTTTTATGTAATTTGATTGATGAATAAAAATTCAATCTGTTAAATGCTCGATTTGCAAGCCGAGACAAAACTTTGTTTTCCCAAGATCTTTCATCTCAAATTCTTTCTTCAAATAATCCATTGCTTTTAGAACTTCTTCAGGAGTTCCAATAATATTTAAGTCATCAACATATACCGCAATTATAACAAACTCAGATCCGGATTTCCTCATAAAAACACATGGACAAATAGGTTCATTTTTGTAACCTTCTTTCATATTCACTAAGGCGATTATACCACATGCGTCCAGACTGCTTCAATCCATATAATGATTTGTGTAACTTAATTGAATAATTTTCTCGAAAACTTGAATTACATGCTTCAGGCATCTTAAATCCTTCAGGGATTTTCATATAGATATCGTTATCAAGTGAACCATACAGATAGGCTGTAACGACATCCATTAGGCGCATATCCAGTCTTTCATGTACTGCCAGACTAATTAGAAATTGAAATGTAATTGCATCTACCACAGGAGAATATGTTTCTTCATGATCAATACCAAGTCTTTGCAAAAATCCTTGTGCTACAAGACGTGCTTTATATCTGACGACTTCATTTTTCTCTTTTCGTTTTTGTACAAATTTCCATTTGTATCCTACTGGTTTTACAACTTGAAGTGTTTGGACTACAGATCCAAAAACCTCACGTGTTGCAAGTGAGTTCAATTCTACCTGGATTGCGTCTTTCCATTTTGGCCAATTATTTCTGTGTCAACATTCTTCAATAGATTTAGGTTCAGGATCCTCGCTTTCTTTAACAATATTGAGTGCTACATTGTATGCAAAAATGTTGTCGATAACTATTTCTTTTCGATTCCATCTTTTTCCCATTGTGACATAATTTATGGAGGTCTCTTCATTTTCACTATTTTCAGGTACCTGCACCTATTCTGGGGTCTTATAATTAGTTATGTCTAGGGTCTCCTCTGAAGTACCTACCTCCTTAATTTGACCATCTTGATTATTTGCTCCTTTTCTCTTTCGAGGATTTTTGTCTTTAGAACAGACTGGTCTACCACGCTTCAAGCGTGCTTTAGACTTATTTGCTATAGTAATATTTTGTCCTACAGGGACATCAACTTGAACTGGAGCATTTGCAGCTGGTTTATGAGATTTGGTTATTCTTTTTAGGTCAGTAAATGCGTCTGGCAATTAATTGGCTATATTTTACAAGTGAATTATCTTTTGAACTTCTAGCTCACATTGTTGTGTACGAGGATCAAAATGACATATTGACGATGCTTTCCAAATAATTTCTTTTTCCAGCTGTTTATTCTCTTTCCCTCATACTGGGAAGTTTGTTTCATCAAAATGACAGTCGACGAATCGAGCCGTAAAAACATCTCTTGTCCTTAGTTCAAGATATTTAATTATAGAAGGAGATTCATATCCAACATATATTCCCAGTCTTCTTTGAGGTCCCATCTTAGTGCGTTATGGTGGAGCAATAGGAAAATAAACTGCACAACCAAAAATTCTTAGATGGGAAATATTTGGCTTCTGACCATAAGCCAATTGTAATGGAGAGAACTTATGATATGACATTGGCCTAATGCGCACAAGTGCTGCTACATGCAAAATAGCATGTCCCCAAACAGACACAGGAAGTTTGGTTCTCATAAGTAGAGGTCTAGCTATTAATTGGAGGCATTTAATAAATGATTCTGCTAGACCATTCTACGTATGAGCATGTGCAACAGGCTCTTCAACAGTTATCCCAATTGACATACAATTATCATAAAAAGCTTGGGATCTAAATTCACTAGCATTGTCAAGACGTATTGACTTAATTGCATGATCTGGAAATTGTGCACGTAATCGAATTATCTAAGCAAGTAATCTCGCAAACGCTAGGTTGCGAGTTGATAATAAACACACATGTGACCATCTTGTAGATACATCTATTAAAGCCATAAAATATCTAAATGGTCCACATGGCGGATGAATGGACCCACATATATCACCTTGAATACGTTCCAGAAATGTAACGCCCCCTTTTCGGACGTCACAGATGTCGTTACATTCATTCGTTAAAACATTAATTGAAGCAAACTATTGAAATTAATAACATACATTTGAAATCATAGTTTGGAAAAGCATTCCCAGGATCTTAACATACATTTTTT
>CAMOHE010051512.1:0-25748 GCA_946598075.1 Artocarpus hirsutus
TGAACAATTTGAGAAGTGAGCACATCAAGGCCGCGGCGTTACCACTTTCAAGAGAAAGGTTAAGTAAGCTCTTTTGAGGTAAGTACATTCTCACCTGCAACATGATGCGTTTGTGAAAGCATGTTTATGAAAAGTATGAGTTTTATGAAAGGTTTGAAGTATATGTTCATGATGGTTTTATGATGATATTTCATGATGATTTTTCCATGAATTTTAAGGCATGAAAGTTTATGCATGTTTTCATGATGATGTTTTCAAAGTATGAAAGTATAAGTATGTATATATGTATCACCTAAATAAGTGTTGCACACCCTTATGTTTATGTTTATGATGTCCCAAAGGTTGGACATGTCATGTTTGGTTTGGGCTTTGCAACCCCTCTCCTCTCATAACGGCGAGTCTATGATGATGATGTTATGGTGCAACACTTGGGCCCCTAAAGATAAAATGGATAAGTTTTAATATGAATGATGTAATGAAAGATATGTTCCTATGAAAATGTGCCTAGTGCACTATTATGATGATGATGATGAGGATGATGATGATGATGATGATGTTCATGAAATGTTTTAAAGTTGATGATGATGATGTTTATGAAATGTTTGAAATTGTGAGAATTACAATGTACTTACTAAGCATTAGCTTATTCAAGTTTTCATCATGTTGCAGATAAGGGTAAGAAAGTGATGGAATAGGCGGAGGACACTATGATGGGCGTGTGAGCTAAGGAAGATGGTTGCAAATGGAAGAACGCCAAGGAAAGGAGTTTTTAAAGAATCATTTTATGATTATTTTCGTTTTGAGTATGTTCATATATTTTAAGGATATATAATTTTATAAATTTTGTGAATGTTTGTTTACTGTATTTTTATAAAGTTTTCTTCCGCATTTAAAGTTTTAAAACTTGTTTTAAAAAGAATTTTTTTTTAAGTTCGGCCTGCCGACCATGCTGGTCGGACTGCCGAAGTTTTTCAATCGGCCTACCGGTTGTCAAGCATCGGCCTGCCGATCTTGAGGATTTTGAAAACCCCATTTTGCAAGGCCTCGGACGGCCTGCCGATGGGTGAACTTCGGCCTGCCGGTTAAGTTCGGCCTGCCGGCCGAGACATGTTCAAAGAATTTTGTCTTTTGTTTTTCAAGTGCCATTTAATTTAAATAATATTAGCAAACTATTTATACAATGACTATGGAAAAGCAATTTGTTTTAATTAAGAAAGATTATAATTTCTTATAAAGTATATATATTTATAAAAAAAAAAAAATGTATTCAAAGATCCTAGGAATGCTTTTCCAAATTATGATTTCAAATACATGTTATCAATTACAATAGTTTGCTTCAGTTCTAATGAATGAATGTAACGTTATCTGTGACGTCCAAAAAGGGGGCGTCACATGTCGATTTATTAGATTGGTTGAAAATTTGGAAGAATCAAATAATTCATGTCTGTTTGTCGGTTGAATTAATTTTGTAAACAAAATTAATTCAAGATAAACTTATTGAATTATTGGGGTCAGATAATTCTTGTTTGTTTATCAGTTGATTTAATTTTGGATAAATTAAATCAAGATAAACTTGTAGAATTATTAGGAATCTATTTATTTTCTTAGAGATTATCTAGATAAAGTTGTTTTAATTAGATAACTTCTCTATTGGGTTATTTGAATTAAAACTGAGGCTTTATCCTATAGAATCTCGGGAGGAAAATAAAAGATTCACGTGATTTTTATTTCGACAGTTCGGCCTGCCGATCAGGCAAGTTCGGCCTGCCTATGAAAAAGTTCGGCCTGCTTATGCGTGAATTAAAAATGGCACGTTTTCACGCGTTTTTACGCGTATCTTATCCGATATAGACCTGAATTTGGTTCTGTTTCGAATTTTTGAGACCTTATCTAATAAGGAATGACCCTAGACCCAACCTCTGTAAATAGGGAGTGAGTCTAATGAGTTATTTAGATAAATAAAGAGATTAAGAGTGATACTCTACTGGTGAGAATCTGAAACTCCCTGAGAGCTCTTGTTCACAAATCACGAACACTAGCTTTGGGTTCTCTCAATTGATTGGAAGGAGAGTCACATTGAGGAAGAGCTGTATGTGTGAGCCCACACTCACTCCGATCGTGGATAGAGAATAGCAAAGAAGACCAGTTGGTTGAGGCTCTTCTGGAACGTTACTTCTCTACACAAACTTCGGGAGCTTTTCGGCATATACAAGGTCAGTAAGATCAGGTTAATTTATACATATAGCATGTCAAACTTGTGTTTTGAAAAATACTCTGATTTAAAATTTTTTAAAATTCTACTGCGTATTATTTTTTCAACAAAGGGTAGTTTAAACAATTAGTTAGTGCTTACAAAGTGTAGTATGTAAGAGCATTATACTGTAGCATGTGAGAGCTTTATACTATTTACCGTTCAAATTATTAGTTTGAACTACTCTTCCAAATAGCTATTTCTTTCAAGGAGAAAAGAATGGAAAGCGTAGAAAGATCTTGACTTGTGTACGAATAGAAAGATGGCATGAAAGCCAAACAATATGGTTGAAGATGTGATTAAAAAACAAACGAGTAAAAAACCAAAAACAAGAGCGGCAAAAGAGAAAAAAAAAAGTCGACAAACATTTGCCGGCTTCAAGACTTAATATACATGAGTAGATTTGTAAAAAGTCGACAACTATTTTACTAAAACACACTTAGATTTTAATTTAATGTGCTTGGCATGTGATCAATTCCATACAAAACTTAACGCATCTTAGTTTATTTAGTCCTTTTGCACCTAAAACGAAAATGTTAAACCCATTTCAGCCTAAAAAGAGACTAAATCGCACCATTTCAAAAAGGTTGGGGATCTTCTAAATTATTTACTCTAATTTTTATTAAAACTTTTTTTTCCTCTCACCAATTCATTTTAGCAAATACAATGTTAGTGTTAACTATTACTATATATATAAAAAGGTAATTGACATTTTAATATGGGATAGAACTTACAAAGTTAATCCTACGTGGACCTAACTAGGTTTTTTAAATGTGGCTTTCACAAGTAATTCTTTTCTAATTGCTCTATTTAAATAACTTTTCTCCAATATGACGTTACAACGTATTTTTCTTTTCATATGTACTTCTTAAGTAGTGTTTTGATTGCTTTGTCTCGTCGAAATCTTTTCTGAAAAATGTTCCCTTGTTAACTAACTATATACACTCTCATCAAATTTTAGTTCTTTTGGTTCCCATATATCAATTTAAGATTCTTATTGCTCCTCCTAAAATATTGTTATAGGTTATCAATCAAATTAAGTATAAATTGACCTTTCAGGGAAAAAAAATATAAAATGGAAAATCTTAATATTTCAAGGAAAAATTTAAACAAAAATTATTAAAAGAAAATTCATCCTCCTTGCTTAGAACTCGTCAGGGAAGGATTTTGAAATAAGAAATTTTGGGTTTTTTTCATAGGTTGTTTTGTTTTGTTTTGTTTTTTTTTTTTTTGCTTTTTCTTCTTCTGTTTTATGTTTCATCTTCTTTTTTTTTTTTTTTAGGGCAATGTATATTTTTCTTCTGCTACCATTTTGTTTGGTTTTTCTTATTTTTTTGAAAGATTTTTGTTATGTTTTGTAATTTTTAGTTTTAAAATTATTTCTGCAGTTTTTGGTTACTTAGAAAAAAAAATAAATGTAGAACGTTCAATGTTCAATTAAAATGCTGGCTGTTTACCAAACGCATATTTTGGTCATTGTTATCTTTTTCCTTTTTTGTTTTCTTTTTAATTAAACTCTGTTTTTATAAATTTTTTTGACGCCGTGGTTCCCACCTTATTTTTACCTCTTTATACATACATCCAACCACTAAATAAATATTCATGACAAATGATGACAGTTTAGTTGATTATAAATTTTTAAGTTATGTTGAGTTTTATTTGAAAGTAGTGGTGTTTTTTTTTTGTATCAAAAAAATAAAAATTTATTGTTTTTTATAAATATTTATATTTATTTTTATTCATAAATTTTTTAAATAGTTTTTAATTGTCCCATAAAAATATTTTACTAGGATTATTTTTTTTTCAAACCACTTGAGTGAAACAAATTGATAGATTAAGGATTAAATTTGAAAGGTAAGTTCCAGAGTTATTTATGAAATTAACTGTTAAATTGCTGTTTTCTTTTTAAAAAAAATTGTGAAATTAATCATTTATGAGATTAATTTTTAAATTTTTGGTCTCTTTTTAAGGGGAAAAAAAGTCAAACGTCATTCGTTTTCAGTTTTTATTTTTTATTTTGTTTTCGTTTTGTTTTGTCTTGTTTTTTTGTTTTTTTTTTCGTCAAACTCGCTCGGACGGATATTCCTTCGTTGGAACTTAAAAAAAAGAAATACCATCTTTAATTTTCAGCGACAGAGACTTTTGGATCTGAGATGGGTTTCGTTAGATTTTATGCGACAATGATCAAAACATTCATTTTGCTCTTCTGAAACTCCGATTCTCTTTTTGGCGTTTGCTATATGTTTTTTTAATAGCTTAGTTTGTTTCCAAATTCCAGCACCATGAAGAAGAAGCTCGATACCCGTTTCCCTGCAGTAAGTTCTTCTTCTGTGTGATTATTCTTTTCTTACTTCGATTTTGTTTTTTCCTTTCAATTATCTTTGGGAAAGGATTTTACTTTTTAATATTCCCATTAATGCTAATTGAATCTCCTCAATTGGGTCTTTTTCTTTCCTCCTTTCTCCCGTTTGAATAGCTATTCTGGGTGTATAATTGTTGTTGGACACATTTGATTCGACCTCGATCTGGGTCATTTCTTGTTCTAGATTTGTATTGAAATGTTGAATCTCCGATTAGAGTTTCCTTTACATCTCGTCTTAGAAATTAAAATCCCATGGTTTAGATCATGGCTGGTTTTACGTGGGTTTTAATGGAGATCAGGTTCGTTTGTGTGATTCATGTGACTAAATTTGCGTTTTTTTTTTTTTGGGTATTGTGGAGTCTTTTTTTAATATTTATCCTGTTTATTATATTATTCATTGTTGGGTTTCTTTGATTTGGGATCTTTTCGTGCAAAGGAAATATGCTTAATTTGTTTTCTTTAGGAAATGGTATTTAACCGGGAGGAGTTTAACTTGTTGGGTAATTTTTCTTGGCGGCTTCATTGTAGGAATTTGGGATCTGAATGAATTGTGGATAGTTGTTGATCCATATGATTCTTTGTAGTTTATGCTTTGTGGGCATTGCCTATTTTACTAGTTTCTCTTAAAATATTTCTCACATTCGATTGATTTGATGATGGGAACTGGGTTGATGTTGTTGCTGTCTTTCAATTATTTTCCCCCCAAAGTTTGGTTGGATGTGGAAGGGCTTCGATGTTCTTCACTTTGAAGGCTGTTTTTGGTCATGGATAAATAGCGAACTATTTAAGGCAAAATTTTAAAAATATTCCTTTTGTTCTGTATTTTGACATTTATCCTTTCGAATTGACGCTAGTTTTTGGCATTTTATTTTTTGGAAACATAGGGGTGAAATTGAATTAAGTGAAAGAATAGGGAAACTTTTTGAATTTTTGCTACATAATTCGATTCCAAATTTAGATCGCATGAGCTTCTTCTTCCTTGGGAACTTTTAAAACTTTCGCTGCATAATTTGATTCCTGATTTAGATCGCATGAGCTCCTTTCTAACGTTAATTCTAAGCTCTTTAAGAGATTCAGACAGGACTCATGGCTTTTTAGTCTTTATTGTGGCCCTTGAGGTTTGAACATGCACATTTGCCATGATAAATTTCTTTATCTCAAATCTCATGCTGATGTCCCTTGATGTCACTCTGATCACTTTTGCACTCGTGCTTCTTTCACTCTACTTACCTTTGTTGCCTGATTTGGATATCTTCATTATACATGGGAGGTGGAGGGTTCCATTATGGTAGACTTGCCCTTTGTTTAAATCCTGACTTCAGAGGATAAGAAATCATATTTTTTCATAAAAGCGTTTAAAACAATTTTTTCTGCTGCAGTTAGTGGTAGCAGAGTACAGTTAATCTTTTCCTTGAAGTTACTAGAGTCTGTTTGGTTCATAGATTTGACTAAAAAATTTGAATGAAGATTTAAATTTTTATGAGAGAAAATACTATAGCAAAATGATTCGAACCGTGATTCGAACCACGAACCAAACGGATACTATATCATTCCTTCAATGATCAATATAACTTGAAATTGTAGACAAAGCTTCTCAGTTGATTGCTTACTGCAGTTATTAATATTTCCTCTTCGGAATGGTGAGGGTGCCTAAGTTTATAACTACAGGTTATTGGTGATATTTATTGTTTGGACTTGGAAATATAGCATGCATACTTGGTGTAAGTAGAGAGTTTGTAACATTAATTGAAGAGATGAAGGTGCATTAGTAATCATATTTTTTTGATGGATTTTAAAACGATAATCATGGATAGCATTAGCAATAGTGTAATAAAGACTAGCGATAGTGTTTAATATGCCAAGTGTGGTTGTGAAGGTGGATTGAAGATGGGAATATTGATGATAGAAGCATTGGCTCTGACGATATGGGTAATGATTGGTATGGGACTCAATAGTGTTTGTTACATCATGATTGTTATGTTGTCTCTACTGTACTCAGCAGTAGTAGAAGTGGTTGCATTAACGGTTCTCTTTTGACAGTTGCCAGTAGATGGTGCTAATTTTAGCTGTAAAGAATTGCAGCATATTTGAGAAAAACATTTGACTGGGACTTTGTTCTTGAAATGTCAAGAATATCTTGATTCCTTGAATTCTTGAATAGACAACATAGTTCCCTCAAAAAAATAAATAGACAATAGAGATGAATATTGTTTTTTTTTTTTTTTTGAGATATTATGAAAGTGCTTTGAAGTCATTGCAATAACTAAGTGGTTGTTGCAGCAATGACTTTTGTTAACCTCTCTTGCTTTAAGAGATGCAGTGTGCAATAGCATCTCAGTAGACTCCAGAGAGGATCCCGGTTTGACTTCTATTGAATGGTTTCAGTGATCCAAGCGGTGGGTGGAATGAGCCCCTCCCTTCTGAACTTGCTTGCTTTACTGGTTTTAGGCTCTGAAATCGATGTTGTTGGATGCCAATGGAATATTTCTTCTAGATGAGCCAAACCAGTGTACCATGATATTTATGTGAGATTCTATGGTATTGTTCCTAAACAAGTCCCAGAGAGCGGTACCCTATAGCTATGACACTATGCTTGTTTAGATACTTGATGCCTCAGAGGAAGTCAGTAAAAATGGTATATCTTTGGCAATCATCACAAAATTGTCCAACCGGTTAAATTTTTTTGAGAGACCGACTTTAAGAACCAACATAGTTTTGACCACAAGCATTATGTTACTATGTTTGATGCCTCATTCATGAAAGAGTGATAATATTGTGATTGTAATTGAATATCAATATTTTGTTTCTATCTTTTCACTTGTCATGATGGTATCTAAAGAAGTTATCATTTTGCGCAGGCTCGAATTAAAAAGATAATGCAAGCTGATGAGGACATTGGAAAGATAGCGTTGGCAGTTCCTGTTTTAGTCTGTGAGTAGCCCTGACTTTCTTCTACAGTAGATTTCAGCTTGAAGAGTTTGTTATTTCCTTACATTCTTCTTAGTATTAATGCAGCCAAGGCATTGGAATTATTTCTGCAAGACCTTTGTGATCGTACATATGAGATAACCCTTCGAAGAGAAGCGAAGACTATGAATTCTCTGCATTTGTAAGTGAAGGATGTCTTTCTCATGTACATTCTACTTGTCAACGATTTGAAACTGACACAAAGTAACCTAGCCTTTTCAACTTCAAAAAAAAAAAAAAAATCACATGAGTAAGATGTACAGTTTTTAAGGAGAGATTTTGATACACTAATTAATATGGGTTATCTTTCATCACTAAGAACAGTAGGTTTAACATTTTTATTTTACAATGCAAAATGGAAAATGAAGTAGGTGTTTGGTTAGAAATTTGAGACCTATTAATCTTTGAAAAGACAACTTGAACTTAAAATTGTACCAAATTTCAAGTTTTATTTGCCCCTATTCTTAGCAATTCCGAACTCAGTTTCAAACCAAAAAGTTAAAACTTCCCATCTCAAACAAAAAAAATTCAAACCACCATGTTTTGGACCCATGAACCAAACGGACCTGAAGATTCCATGTGGGGCAACCCAGTTTCGCAATATTAAATTTTAACTTAGATGTCTATGACACTTCCAGCCATGTTGTCTCTGTGCTTTTTATTTAGTTTTAAGTAGAAACGCTTTGAGTGAAGTTCAGAAAGATACAATTAAGCAGGAACGCTTTTCTTTAGTTGTCTCTTAGTACGTTTCATTATTACCAATGGTTACTGTATGTTTATAGGTGGCTGGGTGTGATAAGTTATCCTATCACCAAATATTTAAGATAAAAAATGAGTGATCCCACAGATGTATTATAAAAAATAAAGCATTAAAAGGAAATATTTGCTTTGGGTATCTGTTTGTGTGGGTTAAAAAGGAATTGTCTCCAGTGAATAATTTTCTGTTGCTTGTTGGCCTTATATCTGTTTTGGTGTTTTAAACATCGAATTCTAATTCATCTCTTTTATGTCTTAATTACAGAAAACATTGTGTACAGAGCTATAATGTGTTTGATTTTTTGAGGGACATTGTCAGCAGGGTTCCTGACTATGGTCATGGCCACTCTGACGCTGCTGGTGATGATCGAGCCATTTCAAAGCGAAGGTTTGAACGGCTTACTTCCTTTTTAGAGTTGATCTATAATTCGATATAATGTTACTCATAGGATAATTGATCACATGTACGTTGAGTCAATCACAGTAAGGTTTTAGATATATGGCTGCTGATTCTTGTTGGGGGGTGGGTATAAAAGCGACAATATTCTCTCGAGTTTTATACCCCAAAGAAAGATGCCATATGGACGGATCATGATCCTCTTACCCAAGCTTCTTGTGAGATTGTTTTGACAGAAAACTGTCCAGGTATACTATTCACATTTTGTTATTTCAGGAAGTCTGCAATTGATGATTCCAATGACAGCGATGAGGAGACGAAGAGAAGCAAGATGGTAAGATTGTCCTATCTCTCTCTTAGAGCATCTGTAATTATCCCCCCTACCCCAGCCAAAAATGAGTATCCACTTTAAGGTAACAACCTAATGGCAAGCTTACTGGTAACAGCATTACTAGCTTACAGTAACAGTATTTCAAACTATTTTTCTTGACGAATGGAGCTTAACTGAACTATTTTATGGAAGTATTTCTGAAAGGCGGCGCAGAAATCTCTAATGTTATCATAGGTTGTTATCTGAAATGCAAAAATCCAACAGGGCATTAATAGGTGCCGCTGCTTTTTTATTTTATTTGCTTTTCTTTCATTTCGGCAGCATGAGATGGGGCACGGCAGCGGCAGTGGCAGAGGAAGAGGCCGGGGTAGAGGAAGAGGGCGTGGACGTGCTGCTCGCACCATAGAAAGGGAGACTTCTCACCTTGACACTGAATCTGAACCCTGCACGTCGGTGCAGTTTGGCACCAAACAAAATTCAAATACTGCAGTGCGTGTGGAAAATTCTACAGATCTGAAGGACCTGTCAAAGGAAAATATCAGTGCTTGTGTTGACAATGACCCAACAGCCCGAAATATCGACTTGAATGCTGATATTAATGAATCAAGAAATGAGAATGAAAATGCAAAGAAGGCAGCAGCCGCCCAAGCCTCATCAACTGGAGCGATTTCTGAAACTAAACATGAAGAATACCCCGGTTGGTCTCTTCCTGAGATGGATCAAATGGCCATCGACCCAATTCGACTTGCTCATCTCAGCACAAGGCTAGATGAGGAAGATGAAGATTACGACGAAGAAGGGTAGACAGGCATGTAGAAAATACATATTTAAAAATAGTTGTTGTTGGGATCTGAACTGAGGGGAAGCTTAGGATAACGCACCAATAAAAGAACATGCGTGCGTGTGCGCAACGATTGAGTTTATTAGATGTGGAAAATGAGCCCCGTCTCACCGTCACATCTTTCCCATCTTTCAGTCTTCACCCCTTAATGTGATGCGTATGGTTAATCCCAAACAACCATTTGGTAACGTAGTTTGTTATATTTTATTCCTGACAACTGTAGTGGTATTTGCTTGCACTCTTGAAGAACTCTTTTAGAATTGGAGAGGGAGTATGGTAGCTTCAGTAATGGCGGATGGCTTCTTCTGAAGCCTACCCTGTTATTTATGACTCTATTATGTTGCTTTGGATTTTGGCCTTTTCTTTCCGTCTCCATGGTGGGCATTTGGCTTTTCCACGGCATTACGCGCAAGTACGCCTGATTTACACTCCAAGCAAAAATTAAAGGTAGCTTGACATGTTCCTCAGAAAATAAGACAACCGGGTGTTTAGATTTTTTTTGTGATTCCATATTTCGTTCTTAAATAAATTAGCGACTGGAGATCTAGCAAGAGTTATGGATTTTTTTTGTTGGTTCGACTTGGTGGGATACAATTAGAGTGGTGAAAAAAATCCACCAAATCGTCCAATCCAAACCTGTTATTATTATTATTATTATTATTATTATATCAAACCGTTAATATTTTTGGAGATTATTGGAAGGTTTAGGTGGTTTTTTAGACATTTTTTGGGGCAGTTTGGCTAATGGTTTGCACTACTCGAACTATTATAACCGCACAAAAATACATATGAATGTATGTATATATTTAATTTTAAATTTTTGGTCAATTGTCATAAAAGAGGTTCTACGCTAATAAAATAAACCCTTTCACATTCATTAGCGACTCAGTCGACATTTCCTGCGCTAAATTAACTAATGGACCTCCCCTTGACATTAAGTCTTACATGTGATTTGGTACATAGGTTCCAACCATTTGAATTATGCCCCCATCTTGAATGGGCATTCGGTAAATTAAATAAAACAATGCTTTAAAACGATGAGGATGGTTTAAAACGGGCTAAATGATTAGTTTTGAGAACTTAATCCATCTTAAATTCTAGGACAATTCATATAAATGCCACTTTGTTAGACTCAGTTTTTATTTATGCCATAATATGAAAGATTCTTATGCCAGAGATTTGGTGAATGTCCTTTGACATGTGTGTTTCTTTGGGACATTTTTTTAGTCACTTTGGGATACGTTCCACTAGGATATTTTTCATGCCTCTTTAGGACGTTACATATCCCTTTGGGATAGTTTTGTTTGATTTCGGGAAACGGTGGGACACTTTTTTCCTCTCTTTTTCTCTCTTCTCTCTCTCTCTCCTTGCCGTCGTTGGTTCGTCTCCGATGTAATACAAGAGAAATTCTCATTTTCATTATAAGTATAGTATTTAAGAATTAAATTAAGCAATATATATGTCACAAGGATTATCGTTTAAATCCAATTTTTATAATAAATTCCATAAGAGTAAATTTGGGATTTGTAAGATTAAAAATCATGCCATGGAGGGTGTTTGGGAGAGTAGTTTAAACCATCAGTTTAAGTTTAAAAACTATAATATATGAGAGTTTTATATTATAGCTTTTTGCTGTAGCATGTGAGAGCTTTACACTGTTTGCAGTTCAAACCATTGGTTTGAACTACTATTCCAAACACCTTAATAGTCTTAAACAAAGAGGAATTATGTGAAAATAAGCCAGAAAGCTTAATTGTTACAAAATATATTGCAACAAATTTTAAGATGAAAATGCAGTAAAAGGAAAATAATGTATAGAAATATGGAAAAATTATACAATATTAGAATAATACGGCATAAGAATTATATTGATAAAGTTAAGCAGTACAGAAATTATATTATGTAGTAATATAGTATGAAAATTGGACTACATAAAGCTAAGTAGTATAAAAATTATACTGTGTGAAGGATATGAATGAGTTTGGAATGATGTGGAATCATATAAACAAAATATATTGCAACAAATTTTAAGATGAAAATGCAGTAAAAGGAAAATAATGTATAGAAATATGAAAAAATTATACAATATTAGAATAATACGGCATAAGAATTATATTGATAAAGTTAAGCAGTACAGAAATTATATTATGTAGTAATATAGTATGAAAATTGGACTGTATAAAGCTAAGTAGTATAAAAATTATACTGTGTGAAGGATATGAATGAGTTTGAAATGATGTGGAATCATATAAACAAGAGTAGGAAAGAATACTGATAGTACAGGAAGTATACCAGCAGTATAGAAAAAATATTGTCAGTGTAAATTTAGACTGTTAACAAAAAAGTTGATGTGGGGACCAATTGATGATGCCTTTAAGGTGGAAAAAATTGCCACTTCTTCCCCACATGTGGAACCAATTCTAGCCTAGTGTTGGAGGCAATATTTTATTTCATTTTTAGTCCTTAAGTGTGATTAAAGTAAGGAAATAGGTGGAAAATTAGCCACATCCTCCCCTTGGTTGGACCTGGTTTTTGCCTTGTATTTGGAGCAAATTGTATGACAAAGTAGTCCTAGGTAAGGTGTCTTAATGTGACCTTGGTATGTGGTTAAGCATAACTCACTTTTTCCTCCATCATTTTGCTCCGTGAGAATACAAAGAAACCCATATTTCTCATCCAACCCCTATAGCAAGAATTTCTCTCAAAGTTTTGGGGACTCTAAGCCTCCAAATCATGTATTAAAGTAAAATCAAAGATGTGGAGATAGATTAAGAAAGTTTTGAGGTAAAATTTCAAAGCTTTACCTATTGCATTCAAGAGGTTATGCCTATGTTTTTAGATTAGATTTTCATGGATGTGTTATGATTATTGTTAAGGGTTTTAAGAAGCTTTCAAGTACTAAAAAGGAGGATTAAAAAGCTAGGACAAAAATTCTATACTCAAGACTTGAAAATTTATGTTTCTAAGTATGCATATCAAGTGTTTGTTATAACTCATGGACTATGGCATGTAATATAAACACTAGGGCGTGATTATTTAGTGTTTTTATTGTGTGATGATGAGATTGGATGCTAGGATTTGTCAAACTTAGTTCAAAAGTAATGTTTTGATAGTTTTCAAAGAACTAAAATTTTGACTAACTTGGAGATCGATTTGTTTTCCAGACAAAACACAAGATTTGTCCTAAGAGCAAGATAAACAACTTTTGTAAAAAAAATAGTTATTGTAAAATTTTGAAAGGACTAAATTGCAAAGTTTGTTTCAAGCTCAACAGATTTGAAAATCAGTTAAAATGTCCATTTTAACGTTGAAATTTGAGAAAAGTTAAAACATGAAAGTTGTGAATCTTGCCAAAATTGTTATGTATGGAGGATGGTTTTGTTAAGATTCTGCACTGATTTTTAGTTACAAATTTTGCTATACTGAATCACAAAATTTTAAAAAGGTAAAATAAGGAAAATGTTTTGAAATTATTTGAGTTTGATCAAGGAGCTTTTGTAACTTTTAATCTTTACAAAAAATGGACATTTTGGTGTAAGATGGTTATTTTGTTCTAACGGGCAAAAATATTAAGAATCTTATGTTTCGGGACAAAACCATAAAGCCTTGTGGAATGGGAGTTTTAACTATGAAAAATGCCTGTCTATACAGTTATGGTAGCAAGTAAATTTATGTTTGAAAGCCCTAAAGGAAATTGGGAATTTTTTAAGAAAAAACACGTTAAGGGCAAAATTGTTAAGATTTTTGTGTTACAGGTTAAAAATCATATAAAATAGATTTTTTACAAAAATAAAATTGATATTTTGTTTTTTTTGCAACATTATGAGTAACAAGGGAAGGTAAGTTCTGTTTAAAACAAGTTTCAAAAATTTTTATGACCCGTCAAGGGCAAAATAGTAATTTTCTATAAAAAGGCCAAAACGAACCCTGAAATGCATTATTCAGGAAAACACCTCTTGTAGGAATTTTCTCGTAATCCATTAGTGTTGAGATGGTAAAGGAAAATGAGAAGTATAGTCAAGTTATGTGACTACTAAAACGTCAAGGGTAAAATTATTTTTTTTATATAATGGTGAAAACGGAGCCTAAGCACTTTGAATTAGCAAAATGCCCTAGGACAAAAAATGTTTTGTATCACATTAAGTAACAAAACTGTCTAGTAAGACATGAAACTTGACATTGGAATGAATGGGTTAAGCAATAATGAGGTAAATCGATAAATAATGAGGCTAATAAAAATGAACGAATGTTTAACATTTAAGTTCTATTATCGATCGAGTAGATTGATAATAAGAAAAGTTAGCTAATAGTATGGTGTTCTTTGAACATGACACAAAGCTGACTAATAGATGGAAGAGGATAAATTGGGGATGCTAGAGCCATGCTCAGGTAAGTTTTAAACCTCATCTATAGTATGAAGAAAATGAATTTCAAATGCTTTGAATATGTTTTATGTTTGCATTTGTTATGCATAAAGTTTTAAAGATCAAGTCAAGACGTGCAATATTTTTGCAATTGTTAAGTTTAAAGTATGTTTGCACTTGTTATGCATAATGCTTTGTAGTTCAAGTCATGATTTATAATGTGTTTGCAATTATTGTGTTTAATGTTTTAGACATTAAATTAAGTCATACATAATGTTCACTAAGATTATAAGGTCAGTAATCTAAACCCAAAAGCTAAAGATAAGAAAATGTCATATCAATGTCCTTGATGTGAGATTTAAAAGTTATGATAAAGTATGATCTTTTTGTTCGATGGTCTTGAGTCTTCCATAAGAGAAGCATCATGTTACGTTAAAGATATGATCTCATGATGGTACAAACACTAAAGCTCACAAGTTAAAGTAACATAAGAAGTTCATAGATGAAGTTCATAATTGAGCATAAATAGAATCATGCATTATGACATTGCTTGTATTCCTTTTAAGAAATGAATTTATGAGGAATGTTTTATGAAAAACGTTTTATGAGAATGTTTTACAAAAAATTTTTACTAAAGATGTTTTATGAAAGAAATTTTACAAAGAAAGCTTTATGATAAATGTTTTTATGTTTTGTGAGATTATATTTGAACCTACTGAACGAAAGCTCATCATAAGTTTCTTCATGTTATAGGTAATTCTATAAAAGTTTAGTATAACTGGTGTTCGGTCTTGAAAAGTGCAATCCGATATAACTCTAGTATAAGGCTGTCTCAAGTAATAAACTCAATGAATCCGAGGTCGAACCCACAAGAAAAGATTTTGCTAAGGTCCAGTATATTTATTATATTAGCTATTTATTTAATTTGAAGATGAAAAATATGAGGATTAATATTAATTATTTACAATACATTTACAATATTTACACATTTTTGCAACATTTTTCTATTTTTAAATTTTTATGATTTTGGAATTTCAATAGTGAAAAATGCAAATTAAATTAAAGTAAAACTTTAACAACAAGTGCAATTAATTTAAAACAGCTTTAATAATAACAAAACTGATAACAACTAATTAAAAGAGTTAAAATGGTAATTATAGCAATGCTAAGGTTGAAAGGATCCATTCTAGCAATTAATTTAAACATATTTTAGTTTTTCTGATTATTTATTAATTGGTTTAAGAATACATTATGCCATCCTATGTTGACAATAAATCAAGCATTATCAAGTATTTACAGTATTATTTTAGGTCTATAATATAGCAAAAACATAGCTTAATAAACAAACATCATTTTAGTATTACTTAACTAAAATAAGTATTACTTAACTAAAATAATAAGTCCAGCATTTACTAAACTATTCTCTATCTATGACTAATCAAGATCCTCCTAAGTATTATCCATGCAAGTCAATCTCATCAAAAATCAAAACTAAAATTTTGACAGAGTTCTAGCTAAGAAAATACTAAAATCCTAAGTTTTCTAAAAAGATAATTTAGCATTATAATTGCTTAGGAAACTAAGAAAAGTTAAAATCTTTAAGTTGATTTTACCAAAGTTTCCCACTTTCTCCTTAGCTGAAAAGAGAAATTAAAAGACATATTTAAAATAAAAATACTAGAAATATTATTGAGCATAATTTTTATAATATAAACAAAGAAACATTTTACAAAAGCTTAAGCTAAGAACTAGAATTAGAAAACTTAAACTTAAACTTAAACAGTTTATGGAATAGTGCTTTACATTGAGAAGGGGGTGACGAAAAACACGGGGAAGAACCCCATATTTATAGGCATTTAAATCCCATTGTTCAATTTATTTTTGACTTTTATGGCTCCAATTTGCCAAATGTAAATTTTTTTTTCCTTTTTTCCACACTGAAACAGGCACTCAATATGTGAATCTTAGCTTTGGATCCGGTGTAGTGCGTGTAAAGGAAGGATGAATGCAGGCCATGGATTGCACTAATGAAATGCTCAAAACATGATTGAGATTGAGTGGAGTGTGGCTTGCTGATGAAGATGGTTGGATGAGTCTTAGTACGTTGATCGTATGGTTAAGAAGGCACGCGCATGTGGAGTTGACCGCAACGGATCTGGCCAAGAAGTGACATGTAACCCACATCTGATAGCTAAAGCGAGGACACGACACGTGTCCCTCAATTCGATGGCTCCTAAGCATTTGAAGATGCATCCAACGGCTACAATGGCACCACCTATCTCCTCTTTTCAAATTCGAATTTATTTGTATTTTTGAACCATTTGTTGTTTGATTTTGCTCCTTTTTGTACTATTTTGCTTCGTTTTACCATCAAATTTCAAATCTAAAAATAGAAAATTAAAACAAAATTAATTATTTTACAAACATAATATTTACAATAATTTTAAAAATATTTATTTTATATTAAAACATAAACAACACACTAAAAATAATTGCAAACTTATAAAATTCTAAGCCCTTTCAATTTGACACAGATATAATTTTTAAGATTTGAAAATATTTTTAGAAATTATTAATATTATAAAACATATTTACAAACTTAAAACACACTATAAAATACATTAAGACTCAAAATAAAATTACCACACATTATTTTTAGGGTTTTACTTAATTTCAAATTAAACTAATATTTTACATACAAAATTAACTCTAAAATTACTAAAAATATTATTAAACATAAAAACATATTAAAATCTCATAATTAAACATATTTTTACATAAAGACGCTAAAGAACTATTTAACACACAATTGCTTTAATTAATGAGTTTAACGATAAATATGAATGCAAAATGATAATATTTAGCTTTAAGAAATGTGTATTTTCTAAGTCTCATTAATCCCCAACTAGCTTATCGGTAGTCTTAAGCAATTAAAGAGATAAAACTTAAAAATAGACCAGCGGTTTTATTTTTCAAAAGCTCGTGACTCATCTTAGATTTTTCTCAGTGGTTATTTCAGATTCATGCCTCAAAGTAAAAATGCAAATATTAATCTAGTTTATGGTTCATTTTAAGAGCATGTCTCATATTTAAGATTGATTTTCCCATAAGTGTGTACTTTTCTATCACTAATCAGTGAATAGTAACTAGATAAATTTACAATAATATAAACTAATTTATTTTAATGGAATCTTATAAGTTTGTTTTCCATCTTGCTTTCTCCAGTAATATAGTATAACACTTCATTAAAAATCATTAAGACTTTATTCGGCTTGTAATGTAAGCCTAGGGTAAAAAGGTAAGATAAAAAATATATTTAAAGCTAAGTTCACCCACAAAACACTTAAAAAACTCTTGAACCCTTAAAAATATATAATCTAAATCCCGAGTAACAAATCCGAGCTTGAAATGAAATTTTCATTGTCATCTAGTTTTTATTCAAATTTTTTTCTTTTATACTTTCTTTTTTTTTCATATATATATATAATGTAGTTTTTCTTTCTTTTTTTTTTCCTTTTGATTTTTTTAATAGGAATACAACATAACTGAAAATTACAAACTTACAAAGTAACTAAAATTACAGACTTTTAGACTTTCAGAACAGACTTTCATAAACCTATCCAACCTTCCATAACTTTGGCTTAAACTATTGGAAAAATAGTACGCAGCAGAAATTTTAAAATTTTGAATCAAATTATTTTTCAAAACACAAGTTTGACATGCTATATGTGTGGCGTCCAGCCCGGGCGTACTCCCTAAAGCTTCTATAGGACCCACCTTGCGGGGCTCCCAAACTTATGGCTCTTATTGGTAGACCATCCTCGTCCCGCCCACGCATCCGTATTGTCCCCTCTAGCCCCTCAGGGTTTTCTTTCGTGTCCCTCGGGTTCAAACCTTAAACCTCCCTTAAGAGGTTCTTATTTCCTTCTCGATTACCAATTGAGCAGTAGCTCAATTGGTACTCGAGAAGGAAATAAGAACCTCTTAAGGGAGGTTTAAGGTTTGAACCCGAGGGACACGAAAGAAAACCCTGAGGCGCCAGAGGGCCCCAGAGGGGACAATACGGATGCGTGGGCGGCACGAGGATGGTCTACCAATAAGAGCCATAAGTTCGGGGGCCCTGCAAGGTGGGTCCTATAGAGGCTTGAGGGAGTACGCCCGGGCCGGATACCACAATATGCATAAATTAATCAGATCTTACTAACTTCATTTACTAAAAAGCTCCTATAATCTGTGTAGAGAAGGGCATTCTAAAAGAGCCTCAACTAACTATTTTTCTTTGTTGTTCTCTATCCGTGATTGGAGTACATGTGAGCGCACGTCATACAGCTCTTCCAAGTAACTCTCCTTCCAACCAATTGAGAAAACCATAAAATAGCATTTGTGATTTATGAACAATAGCTCTCAGGGAGTTTCAGAGACTCATAGTATAGAGTGCCCACTTTTGATTTGTCAACAGATCTAAATAACGTATGAGCCTCACTTGCTATTTATAGAGTTGGACCCCAACAGTTAGTCCTTATCATATAAGGCTTCAAAAATTTGAATCTAGATCAATATCTGATAAAAATAGCATCTAAAAATGTGTGATTAAACATCATTCTATCAGCAGGTTGAATTGACAGATTGGCCTGTCGAACTTACTCCATTAGCAGGCCAAATTAGAAGATCGGCCTACCAAACTAACGATAATGATCCCTGTAAATCTTTTATTTTCCACTCGAGATTCTTAGGATAAGGCCTTAGTTTTAATTCAAATAACCCAATAGAGAAGTTATCTAACTAAAACAACCATATCTAGATAGTCTTTGGGAAAATAAATTTTCCTGAAAATTCAACAAGTTTATCTTAAATTAATTTACACAAAATTAATTCAACCGATAAATAAACATGAATTATCTGATCCTATCAAATTTCAACCAATTTGATAATTTAACATAAGTCACCAATTTATTAGAAAAGCATGTCGTATTATTACAGGATTTATTATGAACTAGCAAAAGAGACCTAGTGGACCTATATAGTTCGGACCTATATAGTTCAAGCTCCTGATAATTACGAAACCCAATATCCCATATATATATTTTATAATTATGAACTCCAATGCTATTCCATTAAAAGCTTAGAGCTATGCTTTCGAACTACATAGAATTACGAAGCCTGAATAGCTAAGTCTCCATGACATATCATAATGTATCGTATCCCTATAGGATATCCATAATCGGCTTAAGGATAAATTCTGTCTTACCTTCCTAATTATTTTTCTCTTATGTTCCGTTATCTCACCATCAAAAAACTTACCATCCAAAGACAGTATACCATTCGGTTACACCTATGTATCCAAATAGTTGAGCGTTCTAGTTTTTCAATTACAGGATAACACATATAAGAAGATATCATTATCTCCTAAAAAGGAGCTATGGATTCCATATCAATGAATAAAAGGTCTACGCTATCAAGAGTTATGCCTCCAATGTACTAGCATATGTACCAACATATAATGTGGATGCCATTCTTTGGTACATCAAAAGACATAAATCATGACAACAGACCCACTATTCATTTTAAAATTAAGATACAACACATATGATTGTTTAAAGTGAATTGATTTACCGAGACAGAATTATTAATCCAAATCAATTACACTTTATGTCCCGATATAATATATCGTCACCTATGACAATGCGTCAATGTTTTTATTTACGAAGTCTACCTCCATGGCCAAGGCAAACCATCTCTCGTTAGAGATATAGACAACATAATAATCTTTGTATAAATAAAGCGCCCAACTTTATTCCTTCGATTACAAATCTTATAATTTAGACCGTCAACTTTAGAATCATATCTTTCGCATAATTTGTCCATCATATACCTGATTCTAAAGGCTTAAACCGACAATTTTAGACTTTTGTTTGCTTATCATGCATTCAACAAACATAAACGTAAAGAGGACAACAATTTGGTATATGAATAATAAATAAATTCTTTATTGATAAACATGTCTCCAAAAATATATTTCATTTTTACTCCTTAGGGCATACATGTCTAACATAAAACCTAATTACATTTGAAAGATCAGATGCATCATGAGTGAAAGGTAAAAGAAAGGATTATGAATTTATTAAAAAGGTAGGCTAAAATTTATGGTTGACAAAGAAAAATAGGAATATTAGGCTCAATAAGGTGACTAGGGATACAGAATGTAAAAAGTTAGCTCGAAAGGCTTAAACGATTTGAAGATGGCCTCAATTATAGATACAACTTATTGTTATCAAGAATTTCATCTCAAATGGGATTCAAACAAATTATAAGATTTTATAAAAATAAATTAGATTATATTAATATAAACAGTCTTTAAGTTAAAAATAATAAATCAAAGTTCAATATTAAGTGCTTAAGATTGGGAAAAATTGTAACCTGGATATTAGGCAGAATAAAAAAGCTAACATAAACTTAAGCAAGATTTGAATTTTACCATAAGTCTTGACAATGATATAACCTTTGATTTCGTCATTGGACAGGAGGCAAATCACCAAAAAACAAAAATATTTACATATATTACAAAATATTTTGAAGTTTTACAATTTTTTGATTTTTTAGATTTTTCAACTTTTAAATTTTTTAATAATCTAATGCAATGTGGACAAAGTTTTTATAAACATGCAGAAATATGTTTTAGGAATATTAATCACTCTTTTACTTGGCTATTTTTAACAAGAAGAAGATGCATTTCAAGAATATTAAGTATTCTTTACCTAGGCCCCTTCAAACATGCATGCAACAAAAAAAAGATGCAAAAACGAGAATATATAGGCGCACAAGATTACATTTTTAGACCATATCAAGACGTGTTTCAAGACAAATTCTTCACTCAGCCATCTCGACTTTGGAAAATATGAAAAATTTTTAAAAATAGCACACCATATTCTTTTTTATTCTTAAAATTTTTCATTTTTTTCGCTTGGTTTTTAAATTTAGTCTCATAAAACACTAACACAAAAGCAAAAAATTTTTGACAAATTTTGAAAAATTTGACACTACCCTCTCCCCGAAGCTAAATTGAACATTATCCCTAATGTTTTACAAGAATAAGCAAAAATAACAACAACATATATATAAGAGTATTTAAGACATAAACTTAAAATGAATAGAAACATAAACAAACATACTATAGGTAAACTAAAAGATTAAAGAGTTTAGAGAGAAAGATCCAAATCTAGATAGCATCCTCTGTTATCTTTCTTCTTCCAATCCAGCTTTGAAGTTGCAGCGTCTATCTTAGGAGTGATGAACTGCATCTTCTCAACCAATTCCTCAACAATTGGAGCAAAGACAAATATCTTCCTACCTGACTCTACAAGAAAGTTCTCCTTTATAGCAAACTATCAAAATAACCTTTTCTATTTAATAGACCAATGGGTTTAGAATGAATTCCTAATAATTTCCTACTAGACACCAACAAAAAGTTCTTCTAAAGTTCCTAGACCTCCAGATAAAGCAATAACAGCACCAGAGGAACTAACCATGTCTTTTATTAGCTTAGGAATACCTATAACTATGCTTTCAGTACCTATGATTTGACCACACAAACGACCTTGAGCAAAAGCACCAAGAATAACACCTAAAGTTCTAGTGCCTCCAGAACAAACTCTTGCTACAATTGTACCCATTAAACCTAGACTATCTTCTCCATCTACAAGATTCATCCTTTTCTTAGCCAAGACTTGACTTAAGTGGAATGTAGCATTTTAGTAGTCACTACCCTTTCTTGGACTAAAACCATAAAACACAGATTTTTTGAAGTTGTGAGATGACTAGGAAGAGGTTACCGTAAAGGTTTCTAAAATTAAGACTCTTTTTTTTTAATGTTTTATATATTTTTTAGACTAACTCTATTTAACACCACTTTAAATAAAACCTAAATCTAAAATAGGATCTTATACACACCTGAGTATAGACAAGGATAAAATGTTGGTTAAAAATAGGTAAAAACAACTGTGAAAATAAGTATGGACACATATACAGATGTGGCAAAACTGTAAAATTTTTGAAAACTTTAACATGACAATATTATTTAACTTTTGAGAACTATTGTACAACCTTTGACAAAACAAGACCTAATTTTAAAAATCAAGTCAAAACTTATCTTACACGGCACACAAAATACCTACCAAAGAACAATAATGCATCTGATAGATAGGAGAAAACTTAAAATAATATTATTAAAAGATATGCAGTACAAGCACAATTATTAAACAACTACTATAACGATCACACAAAAACAAAAATCTTTTTTGTTGATGAAATTTTATTCGAGAATGAATTAAAAACTTTTATTCATCAGAACATGTTTCTAGAAATTCTGTCACTCAACATTCTGATGACTTTTCATTAAAACCAAAATCATTTCTCAAATCAATTTTCAACAATTTTTTTAGAAAACAAAAACACACAAAAACAAAGAAAGCTTTACATATTTTGCTTCAAGCTAGGGATCGAGAGTCTATTTCCCATCTAACTTCATGTAAACTAAACAATTGGGTCTTTGTACATTAAATTCCCTAATCATCCTTTTTCTGCATGAAATTGTGTCCAAGATCTACAAACTGCTCATTGAACATGCCTGCTAAGATATCATCTAAGTTTTCTTCTGAAAGTCCATCCTTATAAAAAAGAATTTTATCTTCTCTATTTGTAGACACAAGACCTTTTGATCTACACTTATGCTCACAATTTTGATGAGAACACTTAGATGCTAAGATGCTATAGCTTGATCTGTTCTTTTCTTAGCATATAAGCTCATAGCCTTCCGAGGTAGACCTCTATTAGTATCACTAAGATGAACTAGGCCTTCCATATACATTTTTACATTAGTTGAATAGATGAAAATAAGAAAGTACCCACAGATGAATGATTCTAGCTTTGTACTTTTGTTTAATTTCTTCCTGAGAAAGGAAAGGAAAGTATTTCTTCAGATGAACATATTTAGGATCCATGATGATAGAGAGAGAAAAATAAGATTCTTGAGAGTGAATTGGGGGATTTGTAGGAGCATTTTTTAAGAGTGCTTTCGAAAGATCTAGAAACTTTGAGTGTATTTGAGAGTGTTTGAGAGTTTTAAAAGATAATAAACCAAAAAATTTCTAGAAAAAGTGTCTAAAGGTTGAAGAACTTTGAAGGTTTTTTGTAATGTTTCTAGGAATTATAAAACGAAGGCAAAGAGAATTTGAGAATTTAGAAAGAGAGTGAAAATTTAAAGAGAGAAAGAGCAAAGAGTTCTGAGCCTAGATGTACAGTGACGGAGTATATAGGAAAAAGGGGGATACTGTTAATACATAGAGAAAACTATTCGACACTATTCTAAATAGTGATGGACTAAACTACAATGGGCTAAGTAATCTAACGGATTACTTTACACTATTAAACATTAAAAATTAAACATGTATTAACAAACTAACTTAAAATATTTTTGTATTTTTAATTTTTAATTTTTATTTGTTTTTAAACATTTTCAATTTTTTTTGTCTTTTTTATCTTATAAAATTCTAAAATTTAGAAAAATTCAATGTTATTCATTTTATTAAAATGCGTTTCTAGAGGTCGTTGATACAAAAATTCCAACTAATTATTTGATTATATTCTCCATAATCTCAGTCATTTTGAATTTTTGAAATAACTTTTCTAAATTTTAGGAAAAAGAACACACTAACACACAAAAACAAAAACAAAAAAGATATTGTTTCATCATTTGAGTCTGAATCTACATAAATAAATTCAACAGTGGGAGTAAAATGATCATTTGAGATTGGTTTGTAAGAACAGAAGGTCCCAAAAAATTCTCATCACTTAGTGCTTCTTGATATTTCTTATCAAATTATTTACCACCTCCTTATCATCATCAGAATCTACAAGATCAATAGTTGGTGGTGAAAAATTAATGGGTCAACATGTACTAAGAGAAAAGATTTCTCAAAAGTTTAGGTTACCCCTAACTTTTAAGAAATTCTTTTCAAGATGAAACTCTTTATTTTCAACAATTTCACTTTCAATAACTACTTCTTTTCCTAAATTGGGTTTTTCAATGTTGCTTTTTTGACACTATGGAATTCTCAACTATATGAGTCTCATCAATTGAAGCAGACATGAAACAATTTTCAACTTTTGATATATCATTCAATTCAAAAGAATTGACCAAACCCATTAAAGGATCAGGTAGTCTAGTAAAGGTACTTCCTTGAATAAAGTTGACTTCATACTATTTAGCAGCAGATTGCGACATGTTGAATATGTTGAAATTTGAAGTCATGTTTCCAAATGACAATTTTAGGACACCATTTCTACAATTAATCAAGGCAGTTGAAGATGTAAGACATGGGCAACGTAAAATAATAGGGACTTGAAAATTTGAAGTAGAAAAAGTTATGTATTCAAAACAATAAAGTCTACAAGGAAGTAAAACTTATCAGTTTGAACTAATACTTATCGACTATTCCCCTTGGAATTTTCACAAAACAATCAACTAACTGAATTATGATAGATATTGGCTTAAATTCACCTAATCATAATTGCTAGTAAATAGAATAAGGTAAAAGGTTAACACTAGCATCTAGATCTATCAATGCATGGTCAATTTGAGTGTTTCCTATGATATAAGAAATTGTGAGGCAGCCTTTATTTTTGTACTTGAATGGTGAATCATGTTAAATAATGGAACTAACATTCTCAACTAAAAATGTAGTCTTAGTCACATTATGCTTCTTTTTAATTGTACATAGATCTTTCAAAAATTTAGCACAAGATGGAACTTGTTTGATTGCATCTAAAAGTGGAATATTAATCTTAACTTGCTTGAAAAGTTCAAAAATTTCAGTATTCTTATCGAACTTCTCTTTTGAAAGCAAAGCTTATGGAAAGGAATTACCATTAACTTTATCATCACTTTTCAAAGTTGAATTAATAGTTTTATCAACATTTTTATCACTTCGAAGAGTTGAAACAAATTTAACAATTTATTGTTGTGTCACGCCCCGGAGTACGGGAGGTGACGTGGTGGTTTAATTAAGTTAATTAAGTAAAGATTTAATTAAAAATAAGGTTTTAGAAGGAAATTTATAAATAAAAGGTGATAATTTTAAAATCGTTTGAGTAAATAAGTTAAAGAAATAAATTAATCATTGTAACAAATAAACAAATAGAAATAACATTAAAATAATTAAATATGGGGTGGAACGCGTATGAGTCCCACTAGCCCACATATTGTGCACACACATATGGTACTGACAATATTATAATACAACCACAGTCCAGAGTAAAAGAAAAGTTATAGTCTTACATGCCTTTGATAGTAAATTAACCTACCAAATACTTCTACTGGTCGTAAGTCCGGTCGGCGGACTCTTCTCCAAACCTATGCTGATATCCACCTAGGGTTAAGATTTTAAAACAGATAAAATGTGAGCGAAAGGCTCAGTAGGACTAC
>CAMOHE010051513.1:0-16106 GCA_946598075.1 Artocarpus hirsutus
TGTTGCCTGAATAGATGCACAGCTCACTTCCCACTGGCTTCCTTAGGTTTTGCAACCCCTGCAAGGAATTAGTGACATGGATTGTAGAACCAGAATCAATCCACCATGTGTTATGTTCAACATCAACCATATTAGATTCATAACAAACAAGTGAGAATTGAGTACCTTTTTTATCAAGCCATTTCTGATATTTAGGACAATCCTTCTTTATGTGCCCCTTTTTCTTGCAAAAGAAGCACCTGGATTCCTTCTTGATATCAGCTTGTGCAGGCAACTTGCCTTTTCCCTTATTCTTGGCTTGCCCCTTAGTCTTCCTTTGAGTTGCCAGATGCACACTCTCTCCCGCTTCCATAAGAAGCCTTCCTTCTTCCTGAACACACATGGTCATCAATTCATTGATGGACCACTTATCCTTATGTGTGTTGTAGGATATTTTGAAAGGTCCATATTGATGTGGGAGAGTGTTAAGAATGTAGTGCACAAGGAAGGTTTCAGACATCTCAACCTCAAGAGTCTTCAGTTGAGCTGCTATATCCCTCATTTGCATGATGTGCTCACGCACACCATGAATTCCGGTGAGCCTCATGGATGAAAACTTCATTATTAAGGTACTTGCCAAAGCCTTGTCTGATGTAGCAAACTGCTCATCAATTTCCTTCATCAAAGCTCACACATTGTCATATTGCTCCAATGAACCACGTATACCAGCCGAGATCTTGGTCTTTATGAACATTATGCAGAGACGATTAGATCGCTCCCATTTTTCATAACGATCAACATCATCCGGTTGGCTGGTCTCCGTAATGGCAGGTGGTTCATCTTTGCGGATTGCAAAGTCAATGTCCATTACACCTAAATGAAGGAGAATTCTCTCCTTCCACACCTTATAGTTATCACCCTTAAGTTCAGGAATGTCACATTGAAATTCAGAGTAATTCAAAGTTTGTAAGGCTGCATAATAAAACATACATGCTTATGTTACTAAATTGAGGCTACAATACTTTATAACATGTTTACCAATGTAAATCATGTATTAAAATATGAATCAAATGACATAAAAATTGCCTGTGGGCTAAATTTTTAATTCAAACAGGCTCATATATCTTTATGAGGGCACTGTCAAATTATATTCCCTTTTCTTAATTCCTGTGGGTAAATTAAGAAAAATAATTTAATACATCATCCTAATTAATCATATTAAATATAATAAAAATTCCTGTAGGATAAAATTTATTATATTATATATGATTAATCACAATTTAATGTCCTTTTATCATATGTGATTTAAACACTTAATATAATTTTGTATAATCAAAGATGCTGTGGCTATTCTCTAATTATTCAAAATTATATACATCACTAGATATTTATTCTAAAATTTTGCTCATAAATACATTGCAATTACCTAAAGCAATAAATAAATATGAACAAATAACCCATAATTTATGTGCCAATTTTTCATTATTAATAGATTAAAATTATACATTCAAAACATAATTTAGCACATTATTGCACAAAATTTAAATGTACTAAATTATTTAACTTAATATTGGATGCATAATTTTAAATCACAAATTATTCATAATGAATACTATATGCACATAAATTATATCCACACAAATACTGTATGATATTTATAACAAAAACAAAAATTTATGAATATTCAAAATTATGAATTTTTCATAAATTATTACATAATATGAAAATTTTCATAAAATATCAAAATTGTGGATATAATGAAAATCTCATAAAATTATAAAATCTAAAAATTTATGAAATTTTCCTCAAAAAAATATCAATTTATGAAATCTAGAAAAATATTAATTAAATTTTTTTTTTAATTTTTGGGTTTTTTTTTTAATTTTCTGTCCTTGAAAATGACATGTCGTTTTGAGCATTAAGCCTTAAAACGACGTGTCGTTTCAACAACTGAAAAATAGCCTTCAAACCGCATAAACGATATGTCGTTTTGATAACTAAACAAATAATATATCGTTTATTTATGCTGAAACGAGCCCATTCATCAATCTAAATGATATATCATTTTTTTCAATAAAAGACTGAAAAGACACGTCGTTTTCTTGGCTGTGAAAGTGGGCTTGTTTATCACACTCGAGCACATGGCTGAAAAAGTATTTATATATATACACACATACATAGCTTATCACTTTGTCAATTAATGATGATCATCGTGAGTACCATCGGAGGTACATTTTTTATATTAGATTGGACGATTTTGGCGTACAAGGTGGGTATGGTAAAGGACGGGATATAATTGAACTTGAGAAGGCGAAGAGCTTATTATCTGAGTACTGCTTTAACAAAGAAGGAAAGATGAAGGAAGCTGCATCGAAACTTCCTTGTGTTGGACGTACTCATCACATTATATACCAAACAGAAATTCATAAGATTCACATAATTTCTTCCTGGCCTTTGACGGAGCCACATAAAGGGAATGTGTCTTCATTTAATTTTTACATATAGAAAGTTTAAAAATTATGGATATGCTTAATTTTAGAGGAAAAATTATAGTTGTGTCCTCACTAAATAATTTAAGTATCATGCCCTTCTTTTACTAAAAAAAATAAATAAATAATAAATAAAAAAAATATTATAATATTGTCCTACTTTATACTTGAAATGTATAACTATATCTACATTAAATAAAATTTCAAATCTAATTTTTGTATTGTGCCTTCACTGATCAAGGTCACTTTTTTTTTTAAAAAAAGATTCACACTTGAAATGTATGGTTATAAAATTTTAACCTAGTATACAATCTTCTTAGAAAAAAACGGTTAGAAAAAAATAGTACGTACATATTTCATCAATTATCAATAAGGTCCTTCTTTAGTAGGAAGTGTAAAATAATTTTAAACCATTAGATCGTATCAAAATTAATTTTTTTGCAAATTTGATGGCTGAAAACAAAAACCTATCTACAAGTTACTATTTCAATAACTACCTAAGAACTATTCTTATCAACAATGGAAAATTTTGAGGCTGACAATTAAATCATCATTTGAAATATTGATATAGGGAGTTTGTTAACATTTCTTTAGTTAATTCACTAGACCAGAAGATCAATTAATATTTTCTCAGTTGATAAGGAAAAAAGTGGGTTAAAAGGAAGAGCCTAGACTCGAATATTCAAAATAACTAGTCTTGTATCCAAAGAAAAGTCATTGGACCTATAGGGAAAACAAAACCTTGGAAAAAAGAAATACAAAAAATGAGTGAAACCTTAAGATTTCCTATTTTAAATGCGAGCTCTAAATTGGTAGGATGACATTACTTTCTCCAATTTTTTTAATTTGTTTCTCAAATTATGCAGATATACTAATTTAGGTACAAAACCACATGATATTTAACAATGATTCTTTTTTTTTTCCTGAATTAGAAACTCATTTCCATCTCCTGAAACGGGTACAATAATTTGATCCACATTAGATGTACCATGCATATCTAATGTATATGCTGACTTTTGAGGTCAACAAGCATGCATTCAAAAATGGCCAAAATTAGTAGCTACATTATTATTATTATTATTATTATTATTATTATTATTATTATTATATGACATCGTCATCAATATTTGGCCAGGATATAAACCTAATTATTGATAAAATATTCTAAATTTACAATACACGCTTACATATCTCACTGGCCTAGAAGGCTAACATAACGAATGCGAATGAATTTATTTTGCAATAGAATCAGTGGTACCACTTACTGTACCAAAAAGTATCCAGAAAAGGAATCAACCAGAGTACTGCCCAATTCCGGATGATGAGTTGTAAATTTTGAATTATGGCACGAATTTTATTTCTTTTTCAATTTCCCGACTTTTGGATAAAGTTTACACACCTACTTTGCTATTTAGTGTTCATACGGTTTTTTAAAGAGTTATTTTTTTTATACCTTGTATTTTAACTTTATTTAAACACTATATTTAATTTTTTATTTTATCAAATACATACTTTTATGTTAAATTTAATATATAAATTTATACATTTTTTTGATCAATCTTCAATTTCAAATTGAAGAAATCTTTAATAACTTAAAAGAATTTTATATTAAGGGTTTTAACTTAAAAATGTATAGAATATCCTCAAAATGAATTTTTTGTTTTTGTTTTCTTTTTATTTTTAAAAGATTTAATAATTTTTCTTTACTTAAAGATAATTTAATCATTTTAAATGTATAAGAATCAACTGTAGACTCAAGTAAGATGTAGATTTGTAAATTAAATCTAATCTAGATGTATATATTTGATGAGATTAAAAACTAAATGTATAATGTTTGAATAAACCTAAAATACAGAGTATAAAAACGTAAATATCTATTTTCAAAAATTAATGGACATGGATTGTACTTGTTTTACCCAATTACATTCGTTATAATGTGCCCTGAATTATTTGGATGCCTTGTTCTTTTACTCGTGATATTATGTTTCTTTGCTGGTCAGTTATGAAACAAATAAAAAGATAATAATAATCATAATTCAAGTAAACGGGAAAATGAATAAACTAAAGATATTATCTCCCTTAATTATATATTTATACAGAAATTAATAATGCATCTATATCTCCATATATACACATTTACATATAAATTCGTTACAAAGTAGATTCCATCGTCATTAATATTATTTCTAAGGTAATGATGGCATGCATGATTTCTTAATTTGTTTCATTCACTAATCACAACTGCATTATTATATTATATATGACTAGTTGCATATATATAAAAGGTTTTTCTTGGTGGCTTAGCCTGTGGTTAACGTGTTTATTAATGTTGGCACAGAATTCAGTTATTATTATTATTATAAGGGCAATGCGAGTGGGCCCACCCCACTGTGAGGGGCGGGCTGTAGCCCGGTCGGAAAAAAAAAAGTTTTTCTTATTGTAAAGTCTATGCGTGAGACACATGGAGGTAGACACCACCAACATGCCAACAGCAACTTTCGTCCTTCTCAAGTTTAAAGATTTTTTTTTTTTTTTTCCTAGTAGGAACCTTAAAAGATTCCCTCGTAATTCACTTGTCATACTTCGCCAACGACAACTTTTTGCCCTTTTAAGTTTGATGATTTTTTTAGGGGGGAGCCTTACATAAAAGAAATCTCTTTTTCGTTATTAGATTTACAAGAAAAAAAATAATTTTTAGCAAATTTAACTGTTTCAAACAGTAACAGCAATTATAACATGTTGGTGCTCAGACTAGCAACATCCCAACGACAACTTTTTGCCATTTTCAAGTTTGATGATTTTTTTATAATAAAAATCTTAAAAAATTCTTATTAATAAATATCTATCTTTTTAATCATCAAATCAAAAAAAAAAAAAAAAAAAAAACAAGTTTTGATAAGATCTAATCATTCCAAATAGCAGTAGCGATTATGATGTGTTGATACTCTTGACTGCCTTAACAAGCTACCGACAAATCACTTCTCACTGAATTTGCCTACTCCATCTAGTCTTTTACCTCCAAACTTTTGTGCCCAAAGCAACGAAACTTAATTTATGGTGAAGAACAGACGAGGAAAATTCCAAAACAAATGTACAAACGAAATTATTTTTGAGTGGCATAGTTGTAAATTCATATCGACCTATATTTGCAGTACTCTTTTTTCCTGACTGTATATGCAGTACTTAAACATTAATAAATCATAATAAAACCCCCCATGCAATTTCCTGGAAGGAGAAGCCACAATCTGAGAAGCCCCTCAAAACAAAAAATAATTAAATTATTATTAAATAATTAGGATTCGTTATTCGATTCCTTTAATAAATACCCTTTCATTCTCTTCCTATTCTCTTCATCGTCATCGTTCACACCCCAAAAGCTTTTGTATAAGAATATTAGTACTACTATTACTAGTATTATCTTTCTACCAAATATTCCTTCTTTTTCTTAATACATAATTAAAATGCAGTCTCTAGATAACATTCATCATCACCACTTAGTGGACTTTGAAGACTACTTTCCTTCCATGGTAGCTAGTTTGGGAAGTGAGGGTTTCATATGGGAACTCTGCAACGGTTTTCGCCTTCTGATGGACGTGGAAAAGGGTCTGATTACGTTCGAGAGCTTGAAGAGGAACAGTGTTCTCTTGGGCCTTCATGACCTGCGAGACGACGAGCTCGTGTGCATGTTGATGGAGGGGGACTTGGACGGCGACGGAGCTCTGAGCCAGATGGAGTTTTGCATTCTCATGTTCAGGTTGAGCCCTGGCTTGATGGATTACGGGTCCAAGCAGTGGCCGGTTGATGATAATTTAGAGGTCATGAATGCCATGAGTTGAAAGAAAAAAAAAATTAAAAATTGAATGTGACAATTTTGTGCTAATTCATGGAATTCCTAGTAAGTTCTTGCTTATTTAGGTTCTTATAATTTGTATCCATGTAATTTCTCAAGTTCTATGTGACAAATAAAAGGCTCTCTTTTATTTCTATGTTTCAGTATTCTAATTAAAATGTTCTCTCTTTCTGAAGTCAATTCACAAAAAAATAATAATAGTAATAATAAAGATGTTATTTTTCGTTCTAGATATTTCACTGAGTTTCTTTGGTAGCCTGAAAATAGCAGCACCACACAAACCATATTAAGTTACTTAAAAATTTAGGTTGATTAATTTCTTCTTCGCTTTCTTTTAAACTAATGCAATAAGACAACTAGCATCAGAAGAAACCATTAACGCGTTTAAGAAGAATTAAGGTTACCCATCCTGCATGATGGCAGTACATATCCTGCACACCCAAGTTCTATGCAGTATAATGTTGTTTTGACTTTTCAAATTGCTGTTAAATTTCAGCTGTACTCCTTTTCGAGCTCTAGCTAAATAGAAAACCTAATTCAAAAATAACCAGAAAGTAAATCAAGAATATCAATTTTACCACCATTTTTAGTTCTGGGTACATGAGTCATCTTTCTACGCACGATATTACAGATTTTGAAATTTGATAAATCTAGTTTTCCGCCTTAAAAAAAAAAAAAAAAAAAAAAAAAAAACAGTGCAGTATATACGAGACCGGAAATATATTTGCATGGGCATGTACGGAGAAAAAATCTTTCAAAAAAATGCGGAAATAAACAGTAATTTTTCTAATCTAAAATGTGGTTTAAAAATAGATTCAAAATCTTAAAATTAAAGAAGGGGAGATGATTTTAAATTTAGAGAGAATTTTCACATTATAATTTGATATATGTTTGAGTTTTTGGTTGTCAAACACTACTGATAGAAAAAGATTTTAGGTGCAAACCTTATCAACCCTCCAACCAAATAGGCTCTAAATTCATCCATGTTTCCCAAATTCATTTTTATTTATCCTCATAAAGTTTTTCTTTTTGATAACGATCATGCTTGTCCTTTTTCTTTCTTTTGCCTTTGTTGTTTAAACATCAACGTTTCTCATGTGTCGGGGGCTTTATCCGTACCAGAGCGCAGGATCATTTTCTGCTGTAGAAACGCATCATATCGATTGTGTGTAAACTGATCAGACGGCCGAGAACACGCGATCACAATGTAGAACATGTTGTCTGCTTATCTCCCGCATCTTTAGAGGTTTTTCTTCATTAATCTTTTTTCATTCAGACAAGCTCTTCCGTACAGCTGGTAATTTGTTGCAATGTTTCATGCAAGTCATATATAATTCATCATGTATATATATGGTCAGTTTCAACAGCGACGTTTGGCTGAAGAAATTATACGTACGAAAAATGGCAGACTAGAACGCAGAAGCTTAGGTTTCCCACAAGGAAGAAGCAAACAATTATTCTCCTAAAACTATAAAAAAAAGGTCTTTTGTACACATTATACATACATATACATATATATATATATATATATACGAGATGGATAAAATATTAGCAAGGAGCTCAAACACATATCAATTAGGTTGGCATCTACATATGAACAACGACACTGGAATTTTTTTTTTTAAAAGGAAGAAAAGTTGACACAAGGAAAAATCGCCAAAAGGCAACAATATGTTCCAAACCCCCCTAAAAGAGTACACATAAACCAACTGATCAGAACAGTAACAAACCCAAATGGGGCCACACTCTTAAAATTTAGTCTTGGAAAAGGAGACCTTATTGAAAACTTTGGGAGCAAAAATCGATGCAAAGGAAAAAAAAAAAAAAAAGAAGGTATTCTAGAAAGAAAAACTTAAAAAAACCAAAATCAGGCCTAGGAGAAAAGAATAGATCGTTTGGCAAGTTCTAACTAACATACTTCAATTATTTTGCACGGACATTGTAATTAGTTAGAACTTAGTTCTAACTAATATTTCAAATACATGCGGAACTAAGATCAACTTTTTGAGATCACAGTAGACCAAGTGGAGGGTAATGTAGCCGTGAACCACAACGAGAAGTGTTGGCTATGGATAGCTAGAGATGCCAATTTATCACTTAGCAGAGATCATATATTTACATATATCATTTTATATTGTTTGGGATAATAAATAAACTTCGAAAAAAAGGTTTATGGTTCATCCATGCAATTCAATCATTGGATGATAAAAAAAAAAAAACAATATGAGCCATTAAAATTCATTGACCTAAAATATTGCAGCTTCTTGTTTTTTGTTTTTTGTTTTTTTTTTTTTTAATTTCAGTGCATGAGACTATCTTATTTTCCGGTTCATTCTAGTTTTCGCAATATATAAGCTTTGCTTTGAGAATATATGGTATTTCGTCCTCATGAACATGTTGTACATTTACAATTTACTTTTCTAAACTTTTAATTTTGGTAATTTATCCTTGAACTTACATCTATAGCAAATTATCACCTATTGATAGCAACTTTAGTATTTTGATAAAATTGACTTATAATTTGCACATAAATAGTTGATTATTGACATCAATGGTCATTTTTATATATTTAAACCCAAATTTTATTGTGATTAATATCATTAGTTAAGTTTTTTTTTTTTTAAATTGAATTAACTTTGCTTTGAATATAAATTGGGATTAATATTTATATAAAAAAACTTTTTTATATGCTTAATTAACAGCCCAAGTGAAAATTATATATCTATTTTAGTCAAAACTTAAAATTGCTATCAATAGGATGATGTGTTATAGATTTGTAAATTCAAGAGACAATTTTTCAAAATTAAATTCAGAAAATAAATTGCAAATGTATCACAAGCTCAAGGGCAACAATACCAAATGTTTAAGAGTATATATGAAAAGAATACATCATCAGACAAGCAAGCATAGTACTTTATCTTCATGTACGATCACTTTAACAGATCAGGTACTAATCGTATACACTTATTGGAGAACATTTAGGGGCCGTTGGGTAAATAGTTTCTAATTAATGATTAGATTTGAGTTATGTGATTTGAATTAAAATTTGAGTTAGTGATTTAAATTGTTATCCGAATTGGCATTGGGATGTGCATTTTAAGTTTTAATCTGAGTACAGAAGAAAATTGAAATTTGTGTTTGGAGAGGTAGTGAAAAAGGTTTTTTGATTTATTAACAAATCTAATAAAATCTTAATGTTAATGATCCTTCAAAATATGCAATATCGATCTTAATTTATCTCTCTCTTTACTAGGAATACAATAAAAAAAGAATCATCTCATTTGGATATCAAATGAAGAAGTTATGATTTTTTTTCCCTCAAATATAGAAAAGAGAATTTAAACTTTTATTGGAGCAAAGATATCCGAGTATTAAGAGTTTAAGATGAGGTCAGAACTTTAAGAACTTGGATTCTTGATACTTATTTGATTCAGATTTTAGAGGAAATAAACACGTGTCTAAAAGATTCTTGATATTCGAATATAAATTTAAGTCCATTAAGTCTAAAGGATATACAAACCAAACCAACCCTTATAATGCCTGTCTATTGTAAGTTATACAGAGGCACATGATTACACATGACATATAACAACAGTACAAGACATATATTATTAGATAATATCTAAGAATTATTGAAGCTACAGAGCAAAAGAAAAAAAGAATTATTGAAGCTAGTCCCAAAATTATGTGATGAGTGACTTTCAAAATCGTAATTAGATTAGCAATTATTATTAATATATTTCTTAGTACATAATCTTCATGACATGTCAAACTTATAATATTGCAAAAAATAATAAATTATAAATTGTTCTCCCTTTAGAGAAATAAAACATGTACAAAAGAAGTAAGGGGTCCCCACGTTAAAGTTGCTTTAGCCAACACTATTCACTTTGTTATATACTGCCGTATGGCAGTTGGGAAAAATACCGAGAAGGTTTAAAGATTTTATATAATTTTCCTTCTTTTTTTTTTGGGCCAAGGAAAAGACAATATAACTTTATGATATGCTCATGATTAGTCTGCTTTAGTATCGAAAATGTTGCAATTATGTCTTCTTCCTTGTTAAATTTTTTTTAAAAAAAATGCATGCCCAGTATCTTATGATGCCATCGCTTTATGACCACTCTTTTTTTTTATGGTTAAAATCAAAATTTACGGCCATAATCCATCTTGAACGAAGAATTGCTTGGAAATTAAAACATGGTCGAAACGATATTTCTTCAGAATTTGCGCCATCCATTAATCCATAACATGTATTCATTACAAGATTAGTGCAAACAATATATATATATATATATAAGTATAAGAAATATATAGAAATGTGTCTAGTTACGCATCTGTATTAGTCAGACCTTTGTAACATTTTTTGTTAGTAATTGTGACCTTGCTCATTTGTTTGTATAACACTCAATTTGTTTTGTATCACTTGATAAATGTAATCCATTACTTTTTAATTTTAAGTGTTACATTTAAATAAATTAATGTTACAATAATGTTCAATGGTAAATAAAAAATGCTAGGAGTGTTAGATTAGTTAGGATGACCTATTTGACACTTTGCATGTGCGTATATGTGTGTATATCATAAATATAACCTTCGAATCCAAAATCATACCACAATATTTTCAGTGCAATAATGCATGTATTATACATATATATATATATATATATATATTGTACAAACTAAAGCTTCAAACTCCAAAACATGCGACAGTCTACCCGAATGGAAGGCCATATATTACTCCCTTACAAAACGGCTCGGCTCTTCTTTTGTTTTGTTCGTGATTAAAAGATTTAAGCACCAATTACAAAGCCCAACTCCAAACAATACATAAACTGAAATATCCCAAGAGAATAATATCCCCTATGAAGTAGTTGTAACTTCCGGGAAGGAGAAGAAGCTTTGTCACGAGTACCCAATCAGTAGCTATCAAACTATGTTAAATTGTAGCTTCTTATCTTATTATCTATCTTTAATTGTTTTTTTTTTTTTTTTTTTTTGCTCTTGAACATTCTTCTCTCTCCTCCACCTCCATGCCCTTATAATTGTACCCCTCTTTCCTCGAACTCCACGCCCTTAAAATTGTCCAGTTCAAATATCTTTTTCTCCCTCCTTCGCGGCCGTTTCGGTCTTTGTCTCTCTCTCTCTCCGAATATTCCATCTCAACTCTTCCACACTTCACTACCAATTAAGCCAGCACACACATGCATATATATATATATAAGTATATGCGCATATATATAGACACACGTGCCTATCTTGTTTTAATCTTCACGTGTAATTTGCCTTTTGTATTATCATAATGAAACGTTTCTTTCCTTCTTTTTTTTATTTAATCTTTTACACCTAACATAAAAGTTTGCGTTATACAGAGCCAATGGTCTAAGCATAGAGTTCAAGAAGTTTTACTTTTTTAGTTAGTGGTAATATTAATTGGAGAACTAGCTAGGCTTGTCTTCTATCTATGCACGATGATAATTACGGGTTCTGCTTGCTAACCCAGGGCTTTTAAACTTTTAACCCCTAGAACGGATTTTTCTGTATACCCATTTAAGTCTAAGGGTTTGGAACTCTGATCTTGATCTAAACTTTGAACCGCAATAATTCCTTGTCGGGTAAAACCATTCATGCCCGACAATGCAAGGGAGCCATTGATAAGATACTGAAAGTCCTAAAATATTTTTAGAATTGTGATAGTCATTCTGCCTATTTAATCGAGACAAGCAAGATATATTCTATCATAACTCATTCATAACAACTAAAAAAATGTGTCACTTTTACCTTGAAATGCACCGTTTTTGTATATAAAGAGGCATTTTCACATGTTTTTAATTGGGGAGAGAAAATGTTCCTTTTTAGGGTACTCTTTGGGACAAATCCATTAGAGACAGGTAGAATCTGTAGCTTAGAGAATTAGAGCACGAGGCTACAATGGGGTTAGATTTAAAAATGGCCTCTGCAAATCAAATAAAAAATAAACATGGAAATATAAAAAATATGTATTACATATGTATTATAATTATTATAATAATTATTATCAATTACATAAATATTTTAAAATATTAAAAATTTAATAGAAATATGTATTGAAGTTGAACATTTAAATATTTATTATAAATTTTATATACACAAACATTGTATTTTTTTTATATAAATTTATGTAAAAAAATATTCTATATAAATTTCAAAACAAATAAAATAAAAAATATATTTTAAAATAAAAATAGTGAAAGCATCATTCTAACTAACTATAATGTAAAGCTCTTAACGACTACAATAAAAAGCAAAATTTTACTATAGTATAAAGCTCTCAAATGCTACAGTTTTTAAAATTAAAACTTTAGTTTTAACCAACTTATCAAATGGCCTACAAGTGTTGCCACCCCACTAGCTCGTCGTGAGAATTTACCCTTTGTCGAGTGTGGTCAATGTGTCCTACGAGGGGCATCGCTGCGACTGTCTCTTTGCTTTAGTTTCCCCCTAGCTCGGTCAGAGACTTGGGTCCAGTTGTCTCTCTTCTTATTCAGTCCAGCTATCCTTGTAGCTTAGCCACTTTGGCTTGATGGCATGGCAGGATTTTGGAGCACGAAGTCCTTTGAGCTATATGCTCAGAAGTAAAACTTGCTTCAAGACGTGAACACACGCATCACTGCATATGAGTGATCAATATGGGCCATTGGCTTGAATTTCAAAGCTCACGCATGTATTTCATTTTTGGTTGAATCTTAGTCAAATATTTGCCACTTTTTCCTTCAAATAAGAGTCAAGAACATGTGATAAGAATAGACGATGACTTTATTTGAGAAGATTTCTTGCGCTAAATATTTAAAGTGCAAAAGGAGAGCTGATCAATTCCGTTTTATAAAGGACCACTTTTTCTTCCTTGTAGCTTAGGACTTTTTCGAGATTAAATTGGGCATAGTAGGAAATTGCCCCCTAACTTGGCTAATGTAACACCCCAAAGTTAATTAAGTGTAATTAAAATGCTAAATGGTAGGTTAGTGTGCCATAATGAGTGTTTTAGAACTTAATTTGATTATTCTGTGAAAATTAAGAAAAACTTATGTTATTTTACTTTTTTAATGATTTTTAATTATTTTAAATTGTTTTTAATTGTTAATTTAATTTTCAATGAAGCAATTTGATTTAAAAACAGTGTATTGTTGCACACAGTTTTGTACAACTGTTTTTTTCTTTTTCCCTATTTATTTTCCCTTGCTCTCTCTTCCTCTCATTTTCTCACGCTCGTCTCTCTCTCCTCTCACTCTCACTCTCTCGGTTCTTCTCACTCTCTCTCATCCTCTCTCTAAAATTTTTAAACAAAATTCATTTTCAAGCTTCGGGATTGTGGATTGAAGGCTCGGGAACGCGATTGAGCAACCACAAACTCGATTCAAGCTTCGATTCAAGGTTAGTTTTTAAAATTTCAAAACTTTTTACATTTTTTAAATTTTCTTGCATTTTGGAATCTAAGAGTTTTTAAGCCTAGAAGAGCTTCAATCTAAGTTAGATGGACTTAGATTAGCTAGAATGCAAACTTTATTTAATCAAAAATAGATTGAAATCAAGATTTTTTATTTTTTCTCTATTTTCTCCATTTTTGGATTTTTGAGAAAATCTTGTTTAAAACTTGTTTTAATCCATTAAAAAGTGTTCTATTATGATTTTCTATTGTTTATGATGATTATCCATGCCTGGGAATTGAGAAAACAGGTTAGATTTGAAGATTTAGATTCAGGATGCCGAGACCCGTGCGTGAAAAATTCTAGAATTTTTCCAGATCGGCAAGCCGAACTTCATGTTCGGCAGATCGGATTCAAAGGATCGGTAGACCAGATTCATCCGCCCGGCAGGCCGAACCTGGAGATGTTCGATCGACCGAACCTGCTCTTCCGGCAGGCCGAACTGTGCAGTTTGGCAGGCCGAACCAGGGCGATCGGCAGGCCGACTGGGCGTGGTGCAGTTTTGTGATTTTTCACATTTTTTTATTGTTTTGAACTCTGATTGAAATTCTAACTTTATAAACTGATTTTATAAACCAAAATGGCACATTAGGACACCATGAGATGATTTAGTATCATAGGATACCTCGGGTTAGATACTAATGGGCTAAGTTACTATGCATTTAGGATTTGTGCGTGGATCCGCGGAGCTAACGTATAGCGGACCGGGATTACGGTGTGGGACACCGATACGGATATCGAGGTAAGACTTCTATCCCTTTTTTGATAGCCAGTTTTAAATATTTTGACCTCAAAGGGATTTTTACGAAAATGTTTTTAAATGATTTGTTGACAAAGAGTTTCTATTAACTGTTTTCTGAAACAATAGATTGAGGTGGATTTTATAATAAACCTCATAATGAATATAAATGATTATATCTAGTAAAGAAGAAATTTTATTAATCAAAAGATATATATGCATATATATTTGAGGGCATGATGCCATATCAGAGATCGGGTAGTGTAGTGAACGACCTTGGGGGCAGGTCCCGAAACCTAGCTGGGCCACTACGGTGGTGAATTACATATGGTTTGCCCAAGAAAGGAAAAATTGTATTCTTTCTGGTTGACCTATCTGAATTGTTTTGGTAAGATAATATTTTTGTTAAATTCTCATTTAATTATTTATTTGTTTAATTGTTCTAGCTTGTTCTCTATATATTTATTTGGTTTACGAAATTTCTTTTAAAATTGAATAATTTTCAAATATAGTCCTACTGAGCCTTTCGCTCACATTTTTATTTGTTTTAAAACCTTAACCCTAGGTGGACATCAGCTTAGGATCGGAGAAAAGTCCGCTGACCGGACTTACTATCAGTAGAAGATTGGATAGGTTAAGATACAATTCAAGGCATGTAAGATTCTTAATTTATTCTTTTATTTTGGACTGTGGTTGTATTGTAATATTGTCAGTACTATATGTGTGTGCACAATATGTTGGCCAGTGGGACCCATACGCGTTTCACCCCATATTTAATTGTTTAATGTTATTTTTATTTATTTAATTATCGTAATGGTTTATTTTAATTGCTTAAATTATTCTACTTAAACAAATTTTAAAATTATCACTTTTTAATTATAAATTTAAATTTTAAACCCTGTTTTTAACTAAATCTTTATTTAATTAACTTAATTAAACCACCACGTCATCTCCCGTATTCCGGGGCGTGACAGCTAACCTCGTAGTTTCTCTTTTCTTCCTTTACAAGGGAAATTGTTTGATAAATAGAATAACCACTGACTATTCCTATAAGAAGGAATTTAATTTTTTACAATTAATTCGGGTAGGCTAGGTGCCTCCATGTCCTTAGTCGAGCTATTCTCATACATTGGACTTGTAATAGGTCATTTGAGAAATGGGTTTAAACAAAAACAAGTTTGAGTTTGTACTATAGCAATTTAAATTTTATGAAAGAAAATATTATAATGAAAATTTTCCAAATAGACATAAATTAGTTGGACATGCAAAACTTAATTGAAGACTTTACCCATGTTTGGCATAATGATGGAAACTATGATTTCCACCACAAACTCAGTTATAAACAGTATAAAGCTCTTACATGCTACAGTAAAAAAAATAAAAAAAAATAAAAAATGTTACAGTGTAAAGCTCTCACATGCTACAGTAAAAGTAGTTCTAACCAACGGTTGTCACCACCTTCCAAACACCACCCTCTCTTAGGACGGTCCAATTTTTAAGCACTGTAGTTAGATCGCCTATGAGCTCTTTAGCAATGAACACTCTCTGTGCTCTTGGTTGTGATTTCTCATGAGCTCTTTTATTGC